>JAJJMA010305895.1:0-11983 GCA_023529015.1 Papaver nudicaule | reverse complement strand
GAGCGTGAAAGAGAGAATTGTAATATTGTCTTGTTCATAATCTAGAGAAGATATCTTTCTTCGTAATTCTGTCCTTGTGCTACGTTTTACCTATCTTTCATCTATAGTTATTTCGCATTCCTCCCTAATAACTCTAGTCATCAAGAGTACAGAGATTATACGTATCATTTTGCCCTATCCTTTCTCGGATAAAGCACACTGAGTGGATCTAATGGTTGCGAAACTGCTTTTCCCGGTAAAAATTTAGTAGAGAAATCCTAAAATATCCTTGAGCGATTTTCTAAAACAGGAATTATGGACAAGATTCTAAGGGTATTTGCTGGAAATATAAGTATCAGATTCCGAGTGGGAAACCCATTTTCCTCTAGATTTTTATGAACATCCTTTTTGTGAAACAACCTTTTTTGTGCTCTTGATTAGATCTGTGTTTTTCAAAGATTAGATTCCCTGAAGAAACATCGACCTTATCGTACTGATCATTTGCTCAAAACCCTTGAATATACTAAAGCTTAAGATCTTTAGACACCCAAGGTGGTGGAGCTTATGATAAATATAGTAGTAAAAGAAAATCTTGAAAACCCTAGAAAAAATTTTCTTAAAAAATTTGAAAATCACAAAAATCACAGGTAAACCTAAGTTATTTTAATCAGTCCCTGTTTCTAGCGCCAAACTATGTTGGTATACAATCTTCATAGAGACTTTATACCTAATAGCCATGAAATTCTATAACAAACTACAATTGGAACACATTACTTAAGCCTCGATGAATACGAGATTGAACAGTATATATATATATCGAGGGGTGAATTCGTATACAAATGAACAAGAAACATATTTAAATCACTACTGAATTACTAACTTCTGGTATAACAATACATGGAAATTATGTCCTGAAGACCTAAGGAGATACTAACCTAATCCCTCTCACACGCCTTAGGCTACACAAAAATTCCCACCCTTACAATGGATCTCGAGCTCTCCTTATATAGGAGGAGTTGAAGGTGGATTACAGGTAATAAGACAAACGACTCAATCGTGGTGGTGTCAGGCTTTGTTGAGTAAGGCGGTTGTTCTTCGTAACGCCCTTCGAGCAGATCTGGATGTCCTCGTAGCCTAGTATTTGGAATTACTAGCCGAGGACTTCGAGCTTCGGGTGTTGAGTTTTATCCTTCCTTTCCAGGTTGTTTCCTACTGTGGCGCACTTCTTTCCAAATATTCGACAGTGACTACTCACTGTTGTGCGAGATACCTTTGAACTCGATATCCCATTCCGTAATTTGCTATTTGCCAACTTAATCCTTAGCCTTAGTTCGAACACGTGTCTTCGTGGTATTTTACCCTTCACGAGTCTTTTTTAAACCTTTACGAGGCTTTATATGGATCTTCACACCAAATTGATAGCTCATCGAAGCGTCCTTTATACTTAAAGCCTTAACCCCGATAATTTTGCCCTACATGAAAAGATCCGACTTTCTCAGGGAACAAATATAGGGAACTATTAATACTTTGAATATCACATATCAATCAGATTAGTGTTTGCTACCTGATCCATAGTCTCCTCTCCTGTACGGGCACGCTTTAAATCCCTTGAAACATCTTCAGAAGTACCTTTCCTTTTCTGCAAAGCCTTGGGAGATAACTCTTTTTCGTCGTCGGAAAAAAGAATAGTGAAGAGATGTTGAGTCGAGAATTGATGACCCTCCTCGAATTCCTTTCGAAGGAAAAAATATCCCGAATCTTTCCAACCTCGAAGAATCGGACCAGTAAGCAACACGGGCTCCGAATACCAATCCTCGTCAACCGAGTAATCAGGAAATTCAGGGATTATGTTCTTTTTTCTCTTCACTGGTCTGAAACGAACTCCCCAAGGAGTAGCTTAGTTATCAAGTGTTAAAAAAGGTTTGAAATGTTCAAAAAAGTTGGAAGCAGTGAAATAATATTTTGCCACTGAACCATCTTCGGAATTGTCCTCGGAATCAAAAATCCATCTATTGATCAGCTGAATCGAGCTACAGTTAAGCTGCATTACACCTCGAGGTTTAGGCATGGAGCAAAAGATCTCGAGAAGTAAAGGATTAGAGTATTGATACAATGGTGGAATCAACCCGGCGAAAATCTGATGAGTTGTAACCAACAACCTCTCCTCACCACACTTATACTCCACAACCAGTTCTGGAATCAGGCGGCCGTCGGGAGAACTAACAGACATTATGCCAAAAGAATCAGCTTTAAACCCCAAATCCTCCATACCTTAGAAATAAGAGCCTCGATTTTAGAAGGAGAAGCCATAAGAAGAAAGGGAAGTAAGAGTGAGTAAAGTAAGAATACGACCGAAACCGGAAGTTGCAGCGGCTAAGGGATTGGAAACCTAAAAGAAATCAGAAGCGGGAAAAGACCTTCCTTTAGAGATTGTTAGACAAAATAAAACAAGGGGTACCTAAGAATTTTTCGCAGCAAACTCTGGATCAAGGGTAAAATTTCAGAGTTTTCGGAAGAAGGAGAAAATTATTGATGGGGGCATTTTTCGATGGGTCATGGGGGACAAATTAAAAACTGACATGTGTTTGCCGAAAAATGGAAATCATAAGACCGACCTATATTTGCCGAAAGTACCCTTTTTTCGAAAATCAATACATTAATTAGTTGAAAACAAGAAAGACACGTGTCAGTTTTTAATTTCTCCCCCATGACCCCATCGAAAAATGCCCCCATAAAAAAAAATCTCTGGAAGAAGAGGGAATCCAGCGCTAAGGAAGATGAATACGAAAAGACTAAAGGTTTTTAGAGGGAGAAAATAAAAACTTAAATAGTAGAGAGGGAAACCGGCGCTGCAGGTTGGAAGGTAAAAAGGTAGCTAAAATCTCGGGAACATGCAGAACCTGTCACGGAGATGTCACTTCAAGCGAGTAATGGGGCACGTGTCACAAAGTAGATGTTGAAATAAGAATTTTTCTTCCCGAGCATCTTCGATAATAGGAAAGGAAAGAGGCAAACTGTAGGGGGACAAAACTTTCGAGACACGTGTCAGCCTCACAAGGAAGAAGCACCAAAAGAGAAGACTAAGCTCAAAGCACTGAATAACTCAGAAGAACCATAGCTCGTAGTATATTACGAAGGGAGGAATACATCGAAGGCCTGTAGGAGAACGAGGAGCAAAGTACCCTCAAAGGGACGAGCGACTTGAGATATCGAAGAACATCGAAATTGCAGCCAGTTCGAGGACCTCTCGAGAACCCACCGACTTACTCGACAACCTCTGACACCACCACGATTGTGTATTTTGTCTTATTAACTATGATCCACTAGTAGTTCGGCCTATAAAAGGCGAGTTCGGGCTCATTTGTAAGGGTTGGATTTTTTTTATAAGTCTTGGGACGTCAAAGTGAGAATAGGTTAGTATGAATCTCCTCTGGTCTTTAAGCACAACATCCATGTAGTTTATAATCAGAGAAATACTAGTATTAATGGATATTTAGATCTCAATCTTGTCTTCGAATACGTCTTTGTCTATTTCGATATTGTTCTTAGCTTATCTCGTTGTCATGCTCATCATTAGAGTAACTCTTCAAACAGTAAATATATGTCACAATCTAAATATTGTTGGGTATAATGTCTCTAGCTAGATTTTAAACCCAACACACATATTCTTGATTATCTCATCTTATGGATTTTCAGAGTTCGAAACCTCAATGTAAGTTTTGGTAAAACTAAACTTTGATTTCTTAACCATAATCTGGTTTTCGCATCCATGAGCTATTCGGTCTAAATAAAATGTGACCAATGAGAGAACATGAGTGTGAAATGATGTTTGCTGGCTACAATGACTTGAGAATCGAGACCAATGTGTCTTGACCATGTGAGTTCTAAAAGGTCGAAAAGACCCTGGGGTTTCCTAAAGGTTTATGTGAACCGGGAAATATAACCTGTGCGTCAAGGACAAAAAGGTGTGATGCTGAAAAGTCTCTTGAGCACATGGACTCTCAAGTTCGACACCAAGCATTTGTGAGGAGACTAATATGTGTTTCTTGTTTCGAAACCTTAACCAAGGTTTTGTTAAAACATAATCTAAAGTTCGAAACCTAACTTTGGTTTCGCTATGTGGAAACTTGAGTTAAGAACCTTAATTCGGTTCTGGTCATATATGAACTTTAGGATCCGAAACCTTAATTTGGTTTCTGCCAAACAGTATATAATTTTCGAAACCTAAAAATAGTTATCTCAGAATGCGTATTTTCGAAGTTCAAACTCTATCATTTTGATTTGTGCTTCAACGAATTAATGAGTTTGATTTCTCGATTCGGATTTTGATTTCATTCATCTTCAATGTACAACTAAGTTGGTTTGAGTCATAGTCAGAAATACAGTTCGCCTCCCTAGTTAGTAGACACATGATTCCTGATCAATATTGTACGTGATTAGATCTTCATATGGATATACTACTCGATCAAATATTCATTTTATTTTTGATTTGAATTCTTGGATATCATTAACGTGATCATCTATATTGGAATTGAGAATTTAGGAGATTCAACATTTTGCTATTACTCGATGAATCATGCACTGTACTTTATTGGTATATCTTTTTGCATGATTCGGAATGTCGTGTTCACTTAAGTTTAAAACACAAGGCTTGTCCTCGTATGCCATGATACGTTTATGCCGAACGTTGAGCCATGTTGGACCAGATCCCACTTCCACCTAGGATCGTTCAAGCCCATTCAGCAAACCCTAGGAAGTGATGTCGACATTATCAAAGCTGATGACGACATTTGGAAGTAATAATACCTTAAGGAGATTTTCGAAACAAAAGGACACGTTTTCAAATTGAGCTCTTTCCCAGAGAGCATATTTGGTAAACAACATATTTCGAATTAAATGAAATATCCAAATATATCTTATGAGTATTATTTGCTTTGATTGCTCTTGGCCAAACATTTATTGAAATATATGTTTTTTTAATGTAAAATGCTAGAGTATTGAATCTCATTAAATGCTATGAGTCTAAGTGAGGTATTTCGGAACATATATGGAAATGTGCTTTAATGAATTTCTGAAATTAAGTTAGCCTCATTCAAAGCTAATCCCTAGTCAATATAAATAGGAGTGCTATTTCTCCTAAAAGTTTTGTCCCTCTACCAAGATCTTCTTTGGAACTATAGCTTGTGTTACAGTTTTTTTTTTCAGTTACCTTTGAGCTTTTGCTCTCAGTATAGAATTGCGAGAAGTATTCTTTAGGGATCGAGAAGCCTAGAAGTACCTCTTATGGGAAACTAGTTTATGTTTACTAGTCTTCTTTGTACTTGTGTTCTGTTCTATCACGTCTATCAAACCTTGTGATCTTTTTTATTCTATGGTCCTTCTCTTCTGCAATAAGGCCACTCAAGGTCGTTGTGATTATAACATACTCTTTATCTATTAACATGGATTTGTCAGCAAGCCGCTTTCGGTTTGTGTGCCTAAACTATAGATATCGAGTGGAATCAAGATTGTTGTTATTAGATTTATTTCTTGCAGGTACATTGTTGTTTTTGCCTGAAAAACACTGTACCGTCTCTGGGTACTTTTGTAATGCTCGAGATCAAAATCGAATAAGACAAGCCTATACCAAGTCAATGGTTGTTCAAGTCTTGTTCGGTCACATAGAGGATAGAGGTTGATCTAGGGAGGAAAACAGTGAAAGAAGCTTGATATCAGGTTGAGGATGTATGTTTCTGGGTGTAAGAGTTCAAGATCTTCGTCGCAAGAGTGACTGGAAATCTCCAAGGCTAGAAGTGTGTTGAATACTCAGGTATGTGTGCCCTTTCAGAGTGCATTTATGCCCAGGAGAATATTACAACTGCAGCGGAACTGTTTCATCATATTCGTACGACAACTCACACTGCTTCTCCGAAAGTAGCTATGAAGCTCGACATCAAGAAATCTTATGATTCTTTTGACTGGGAATTCATTCCTCTGCCCTTACAATATATGGGTTTTCCACAACAATTTGTTGAATACATCATGATATGTGTTTCTTTTGTCTCTCACTCAATTATTGCTAACGGAGCTCCTCATTGCAATATTTCTTCTCTCTGGGGACTTCGACAGGGGGATCCCTTATCATCGTATATATTTATACTATGTACGGAAGTACTTTCGGCTAATTTGGGAGTTCTACAGGCATCTGGTCAAATTCGAGGTATTAAGATCTCACGCAAATATCTTGAGTTTGTCCACTGCATGTATGCATACGACTTACTTCTTTCTTTCAAGGTAGATAATAGTATGTGCACTACTCTTACTTCACTTCTGGCATCATACTCTAATTCTGCAGGTCAGTAGATTAGCCAGACTAAGTCAACCATCATTCATCACCCGAAACTACCTGTTGATGCGGCTACAACACTCCGGAATATTTTTGCCATTCCAACAACACATACTATTCATGTGTATCTTGGAGTTCAGCTACCTAATGACAGACAGTTCTCAATTGAATTCTCGAGTTTAATTACCAGATATGAGAGAAAAACCAAAGGCAGGATGTCGAAATGTCTCAATCAGGCAGGGAGGCTAACGCTAATTAATAATTCATTTACTCCAATTGCCAATCACACCATGCAGACACAGCTACTCCCAGATAAAGTCCACAAGAAGATAGACCTGATCACTCGTAATTTATTTTAGGGACATGACGACACCACCAGAAAACTCCACACTCTACACTGGCAGAAGATCATTCAACCGCGTAAGACAGGAGGGCTCAGTATCAGGAAGACCCAAGAGCACAACAAAGCCCTACTTATGAAGCGGGTTTGGAAACTTCACTAACAACCTGACACACAGTGGAGCCACCTTTGCCACGCTAAGTACTTTCCATACAAATCAACATTACCTTCTCTGCCGAAGCCTCAGTCAACTGCAATCCCCATGTGGAAGGGCCTTGTTAAGGTCCCTTCATTCCTAAAGGAATACGCTTTTTCGATTATTGGAGATGGTCAGCAGACGACCATCACGGACAATTGGATCCCTCAACAATCGGCAACGTCTACCAGGTGTTTTTACCTGCAAAAACAATGTACCGTCTCTAGGTACTTTCGTAGTGCTCGAGATCAAAGTCGAACAATACGAGCCTAAACCAAGACAATGGCCGTTCACGTTTTGCTTCGGTCATAGAGAGGATAGAGGTTGGTCTAGGGAGGGAAATAGCGAAGAAACTTGAGATCAGGTTGAAGATGTGTTTTGGGTGTAAGAGTTCAAGATCTCCGTCGTGAAGTCGACTAGAAATCTCCAAGGCTAGAAACGTGTTTCGATTCTCAGGTGTGTTTTCTCTGAGGTTCTGATGTTCTGGTTCTTTTTGTTTTTGTGTTCTAGCTGCTCTGAACGTTCTGCCTTGGAAGATAGAGGAAGCCTCTATTTATAGTTTTGAACTCACCCTGATCTCTTGACAGAGAAGGTGGAAGTCGTGGAAGAGTGGGGGAGTGGAGGACATGAGTTGGTTTCTGCAACTGCTTGAGTCGTGTAGAACATGCCCACTCGCGCCATCTTCTCGTAACTATCCACTATCTCCATCAGTTTCTTCAATTGCCGTAGACCGCCAGACCAATACCCCTAAAGTTATCCCCCGTGTGATGTTTTGATGTCTCGAGTGAGTGATACGCGGATATTGCGTAGTGAAGTTGAGTAGAGTCGTATGACTAATTGTCGCGACCAACATGAGCGTAGTGCCTCCGGGACACGAGTATAGGAGTGGCCTTGGCTGTTGGCCAAGGCCATAAGTGTTTAGCGCCATGGCCCAGGAGGCTACGACCTTGGTCTTTGGCCGAGGCCAATTTTGAGCGCGCTTTGGCACTAGTTCTGTTATGGTGGCGCCATGGCGCATGGCGCCACGGCCTTGGCCTTTGGCCAAGGCCAATTTTGAACGCGCTTTGGCGTTAGTTATGTTATGGTGGCGCCATGGCTCATGGCGCCACGGCCTTGGCCAAAGGCCAAGGCCAACCTGTTGTGGCGCCATGGATTATGGCGCCACGGCCTTGGTCTTTGGCCAAGGCCAATTTGTTGTGGCGCCATGGATTATGGCGCCAAGGCTTACTTGTTGTGGCGCCATGGATTATGGCGCCACGGTCTTGGCCTCTGGCCAAGGACAACCTGTTTGCGGCTATATTCCTCGTCACGGCCTTGGCCTTTGGCCAAGGCTAAGTAGGTTTGTGGCGCCTTGCGCCATGGCCTTGGCCTCTTGGCCAAGGCTGATTTCTTGTGAATCCGTGGTGGCTCATGGTTTGTGGCGTTGCGGCTTTGGCATCTGGCCAAGCTCGACTTTGGGGCAACTTGTGCCTTAGTCGTGGTGTGAGTGCTTATGCTACAACACACTTGAAATCATGGCGTGATTATCCAAGGTATGCTAGACCATCGTGAACTTGGGATTAGGTCTGCTTAAGCCTGCTTAGGCTGTTGTATGCCTCTCAGAGATCTCTGGACCGGCCTGGAGCTTCAACACTTCCGAGGTTTGCATCAAGACTCGTATGTTGAGTCGTCTCAAGAGGAAATCCATGAGGATATGTCTCTGTTAATTATTCACCGTATACCATTAAGCAACCTGGCTCTGAGCAGATCAATGGGTTTAATATGTTGGTGAGATTATTAGTACTGCACTATGATATTACCCTCCCCACCGGAGTTATAAGAGAGAGCTCATAGAGAGTTTATTCATCTCATGGAATGGGTTGCACTCTGAGCTATAGAGATGAGCCTGAATAGGCGTTTGCCTTTAATAAGATATGGTTTCGAGAGTGTTTTGACGATCTTGTCCCTCTCTCATTTTACACCATCTACACCAGGCACAACTCTTTACTTCCAGTAAACTCGGTTGCATCAGTAATCTGGCGATATAAAATACGTGAGACTATCATTTGGTTTTCCGGTTGTTCCTAGACGAACTGGCTCATTGTATTCTTGCCATTCACCTCCCTCGTGAGCGGAGAAGCGGCAGATTAATTTGGCCGTCTACCAAATCGAGCCAATATTCTGTAAGGACGGGATATCAACAGTTGTTGAACCAGAACTCTGCACCTACCTTACCTAGTGCAGATTTTGCGGCTACCATCTGGAGATTCTCCTGTCCAATTAAAATCAGGCTTTTCTTGTGGAAAGCCATAATGAGGTCATCACATCCTTTGATGTCCTCTATTCTCAGAACATGATGGATACTGGTGCATGTACGACTTGCTTGGCCTTTCGGGAAACCACTAACCACATTTTGTTTAAGTGCAGCTTTGCCTTTGAAGTCTGGTATTTCTCCTGTAACTTTTTGATTAATTCTGCGGTATCGGCGGCTAGTGATTTGCAACAACCCACAACTCTATCAGCACTGCTTCGGCTCAAGGTTTCAGACCAGCAACGGAACTTACTCGCCTATACATTTTCGCACCTTTGGTTAGCTCAGAATGATCACATATACAAGAACATAAAGCAAACACCCTACCAGATTTTCCAGCTCATCGTGGTTACGTGGAAAGAGTTTGAATGATCTAGAGCCCATGTCATTCCATACCTACCAAACATGTCCCCACAACCGTTAACATCAACTTTGCAGCGTACTACTGTTACCATTGATGTCGCTTGGGAGCGACCACAACCACATTGGATTAAGATCAACATGGATGGCACATCTAAAGGAAATCCGATGCTTCAGGCGCGGGTGTGATTGCCAGAAACTCTGACGGGAATTTGATCCAGGCAATTACAATATCCATGGGGGCTACCACAACAATTAGGGCAGAATCTTGGGGTCTTCTTATGACGGCAAAAATGATAACAACAAAGGGATGAAAGCAGGTCTAGCTGGAAGCGGCCTCTAAATCTATGCTCCAGATTCTACATAACGGACAGACGGAGGCGCCTTGGAATTTACGAGGGATCCTACACGAAGCGGTCACTCATCTCTGACATATTCCTTCCCTTAAGATCACACATGCGCATCGGGAAGCTATTCAGGCGGCTGATGAATTGGCAAATGAGGTGGTTCGACGACAGAATCAAAATCCACAGAATCCATCAACAATTATCTAGGATGCGGTTACCCCCCGTTTTTTACAACAAATACAGTATAATGACAGGGTGGGAGTTACTACCCTACAAGTTGTATCCTCCGATGATTCGAACCAGTGAGTAATAAAGAGTGACTTGTCATTCAAAAAAAAAAACTAGAAAAACGAGAATTCTAAAAATACGGGAAAAATCTAGCAAGAGAGAGAAATGCGTGGACCATTTTAAACTTTTACATCACATCTATTCCAATGCAGAGTACTGTCCGTCGAATTGGAGTGCAGGATTTTTCTCTAGATTTGAAGTCGAAAACACTTTTCGCTGCCCAAAAAGGGCAGCCCAAAAACGGACCAAAGAGAGAATAAAGTGAGAAGAGAGAGAGTGTGGGTCCCACCATCGAAAATCCACCACACAAAATCCCCCCTGCTAATCCTACGGACCTGGATGGTGCCACATCACGGTCCGTTTTTGGGTACCCTTTTTTGGGCCGCCTGTAGCAGCTTCGATTTGAAGTGGTACACGTAGCATTACTCCTAAAAAAATCGACATGTTTTATTTTCGATGAATCAAGAAATATTCAGCATAACAGGTCAGAGTGCAAAGGAACGAAATATCAAAGGAAGATGTGCTCTCCTCGATCCAAAGCCAGCAATTAATCCATCAATGACTAAATTTAAAGTTAAAAAATAACCTCGATACAGAAAATTAGTACATTAATCGATAAATTTAGCGCATTAAATGTTTAAATAAAACACACAAATCACCTGACGATGGTGCTTTTCCAAGTTCTATCCATCCATTGGCAATGACAACTTACCCTGTTCTAAAATGAAGAGGGTTCAGAATCAATTTTGGTACATGGATCTAAATGAGTAACTGCTTTAAACTGTGGGCAAATCGGATTAAAGATAAGATAAGCCAATATAACAAAGTGAAGTAAAAGTAAAGGTCACAGAACAAGATTATATAAAGGAGTTGGAGAAGAGGTATTATGAATGATGTTTAATCTGCTGAAATTTGTTCAAGTTTGCAACTGGCAAGAGACGAAAAAAATATTTCAACAATCCTCTGTGAATTCTTAATACTTTTTTTTTGCTAGTTGCCCATATAAAATCACATTCACTCCACCCACTAATTCGAACTGCAGCCCTATACTTATGCAGCATTATAGCAACCTTCTACTTCACCAAAATTGATCAAACCTATCAGCTATCATTTCATAACCAAAACCCAAGAAACGTAATACCTGTTGCATAATGCTTCTAAAGCTCTTGTATCTCGTGCAACTCTGTTTGTTGACCGTAGCATCGTCATCATTTGTTCCTCCATTTTTCAAGGCAAAAGCAGGTTGTGATGCCAAATGTGGTAATGTTTCAATTCCCTATCCGTTTGGAATAATCAATCCGAACGGGAATGATTGCTCAATTGGGGGAACTGGATTTGATTACAGAATTACTTGCAATACTTCTTTCCACCCTCCCAAGCCCTTCCTAGATACAAGTGATATTGAAGTCATAGATATATCAGAAACCGAAATTCGCATTAAAAATTTCCCAGCTACCTTATGTTACAGTGAATCCGGTAACGTCACGGTTGATAATTGGTGGGCAGGGATGAACTTCAGTGGAGCACCATTTGCATTATCGCATACTAGAAATATGTTCTTTGGGATCGGGTGCGATACTTATGCATCTCTAGATGGGAGTGGGACTTACTTAAAAGATTACTCCACCTCATGTTCGTCAGGTTGTGAAAATAGGGAAAGTGTGAAAACTGGATCTTGCTTCGGCAAAGGGTGCTGCCAGAGTACCATCCCGAAGGGAATACAGTTTTTTACAACCATGCTCGTGAAAAGAGCAAAGTTCTCGCAGAATGTTTCATCGACCTGGTCTTTTGATCCTTGTAGTTATGCTTTCATAGCTGATAAAGATCAGTACACGTTCAATGCATCAGATATCTTGGA
>JAJJMA010305878.1:0-15903 GCA_023529015.1 Papaver nudicaule | reverse complement strand
TCTTGTTACAATACTGAAACTGGAACCTTGAAGGAAGTCTGGGGGGGCCTTGTCCTTGGCAAACACGCATAGGAATTGTTCCTCACATGATGAACAATGTCTCATTGAAAGATTTTGGAGGACAATCTGGGGGGCTCATTAATAAAATACGTTTTTTGAAGGATTAATGCTACTCTTTAGGAAATTATTACTACAATATTATTTATGTTCTTTTGTATTTCAGTTTGTATTTCTTCTTTTTTACCGGTTTCTGGATGTTTTATTTGTATTCTTTATTTTTTTTTATCAGTTACTGGATGTTGCTATTTCCGATTACTATTGTAGAATAATTAACATTAAAGTTTGATTAATAATTGACCAGATATCCCTGGTATTTAAATTATTGATCAAAAATGAAATAAATAACCATGATCACTGTTAACTACAGACCCGTATCTTCCGCGTTGCCAGCAACAGCAAATTTGAACATCATCTGGATAGGGGATTCTCAGCATCCTCGAGTATTTGGTACATTTCTAAACATTTAGTAGCATCCGCTGAAAGTCGCATTGGACATTCAGCACTTGTGCATTGTGCAGATCATTGTGGTGGGGCAAGGGAATTTCTCCGTGCTCAGTCCATATGGTGTACTTTGGATCCATTCCCCTCGTGTATAAATGGTGTCGTACCTCCGTCACTCTGTGTCTGTAGAGGTTTAAACATTTCAGACATGGACATGAAATAACCGGCTCTCCAGTTTGCAGGATCGCATACTCTAAAAATGCCTCGACTTCATCTCGATAAGGCTTTTTGGTACTATCGATGCCAATCCAAGATTTATCCATCACTCTAGGATCCGTTGTGAAATCACCCACAAATTATCGGCTACCTGGTCACATTCGGAAATTGTCATCATCACCCACTTGCAGATTACAATAACAAACAATTCAGTAGATCATTAGTAGTGAGGATGAGAAAACGTGCAAACCGATTAGAGCAAGTTCAGAAATGTTGATATGCTACTAATAACATTCTGAATTACTGTCACAGAGTAATACGTACAGATATATTATTCTATTAGTGCTTCTTGGTGTATGTTTATGCTTTTGGGTAAGATCAACAAGTTAATATGGCTCGTTGCTCTAGTAAGTACACACATGATTTCTGATCAATATTGTACGTGATTAGATCTTCGTATGGATATACAACTTGATCAAATATTCAATTGATGTTTTGATTTGAATTCTTGGATATCATTAACGTGATAATCTATATTGGAATCGAGAATTCAGGAGATTCAACATTTTGTTGTTACTCGAAGAATCATACACCGTACTTTTATTGGTATATCTTTTTGTATGATTTAGAATGTCCATTGAACCTACGTGTTCACTTAAGCTTAACACACAAGGCTTGTCCACGTCTGTGATGATACGTTTATGTGGAACGTTGAGACACGTTGGACTAGATCCCACTTCCACCTAGGATCGTTCCGGCCTGTCCAGCAAAGCCTAGGAAGTGATGTCGACATTATCAAAGCGGATGAAGACATTCGGATGTTAATAATACCATAAGGAGATTTCGAAACTAAGGACTCGTTTTCGAATTGAGGTCTTTCCCAGGGAGCATATTTGGTAAGCACTATGTTTCGAATTAATGAAAAATCCAAATATACCTTTGAAAATTATTTGCTTTGAATGCTTTTGGCCAAACATTTATTGAAATATATTTTTCATTTATTGAAATACATCTTTCATTAATGTAAAATGCTAAAGTAATAGATCTCATTAAATGTTATGAGTCTATGTGAGGTATTTCAGAACTAAATGTGGAAATGTGCTTTAATGAATTTCCGAAATTAACTTAGCCTCATTTCAAAGCTAAACCCTTAGTCAATATAAATAAGAGTGGTTTCTCTCCTAAAAGCTTTGTCCCTCTACCAAGTTATTCTTCGGAATTGTAAGCTCGTGTTTATTCACTTTTCCTTTCAGTTACCTTTAAGCTTTTGCTTTCAGTCTGGATTAGTGCAAGTCTTGGGGATCGAGAAGCCTAGAAGTACCTCTTACGGGAAACTAGTTTATGTTTACTAATTTTCTTTGTATTGTGCTTGTGTTTAGTTCTATCATGTCTATCAAACCTTGTGATCTTGTTTATTCTATGGTCCTTCTCTTCTATTATAAGGCCACTCAAGATCGCTGTGATTAGAACATACTCGTATCTATTAACCTGGATTCTTCAGCAAGCCGCTTTCGGTTTATGTGCCTAACCTAGATATTGAGTGGAATCAAGATCGTTGTTATTGGATTTGTTTTACAGGTACATTGTTCTTCACGGTCATACATATTGTACTGTATCCATTTATTGCTTGATTCCAACTGGGACGACAAGGTTGCTCTTTCGGGAGTTTTGGTTTTGAAACGTTGATCGATATCTCGAGGGGTTTATAACCAAGTATACTTAAATATCCTCGCTCTTGGTGTAAAACGACTTCGGTGAAATATCTGTAAGTTTCCAAGGATATCATCTAGCGATTTGACCTGCCGCTATTTGGTTGTTGTCCATCAGGTTGTAGTCGTCTGATTGGAGGTCGGGTAGCATAGTCTTTACGACGGGCTGTGGAGAAACTCCTAAGCAAGAAAGTAAATGACGTATGTTTGTTTAGAGGAGTACATGTGCGTGATCACCTTGCTATGGCTGGAGGCGTAGGAATACTGAGGGGAAATCTTTGTGACTAATAGTCGTATTATGGTCATATTGTCTGCACCAGCTAGTCCGAAGTCTGAGAGTAGGTGTGTTTGCGGCTTAATTCTTAAGAGTATTCAAACTGGACTAGGTCCCGGGGTTTTTCTACGAGTTTGTATTTTCCTCGTTAACAAATTTCTTGTCTGTATTACTTTATCATTATATTGGACTTGCCATTTATAATTAAAGTATCGTACTTGGTTGTTGACATAGCCTTTCGGAATCTTGTATTGAGTCCCTTGTGTGAATCAATCAGTGACGAAAGAGATCTTGTTCTTGAGTTCTTGATAACAGGAACCGTTCAAGGTTTGACTTATAGGTGGACTAAAATAAAATATTGGTGGTGTACTCGGTTACCTCGTCTTTTCAATTGGTATCAGAGCAGGCAAACACCTTAAGATCTAACAATCTATGTTTGGCTCGATCCAACCTGTAAGAAAAACATGAGTAAGAACAATGATTCTAGGTCAGTCAACATACCTCCAAGATTTGACGGGACAAACTATCTAGTGGAAATCCGTTATGCGGTCCTTTCTTTTGTCTAGAGACTTTGAAACCTGGACCATGTTTGTCAAAGGCTACAGTCGCCCCTTTAAAACAGGTTCTACTACTGAATACAAAGAAGTAGTTGATTTTGAGGTTAAGGAACAGAAGAAAGCAAAGAAAAATTCTGATGGTTTGAATGCTATTATTCATGCGGTCACGCCTGATCTCTATCACCACGTGTCTATGTGTGAAACCTCGAAAGAGGCTTGGGATATCCTAGAAACCGTCTTTGAAGGGAATACCTCTGGAAAGGAAGCCCGACTACAGACTCTCGCTTCTGACTGGGAAAATCTTCGTATCAGTGGTGATGGCATCTTTAGGAATTCCACCTTAAACTATATGAAACAGTTAATGCCTCAATCTCTTTGGGGAAACTATTCCAGAAAAGGATATCGTGTGTAAGATACTCAGGTCTCTGCCATCGAAGCTAAAAATCATGCGATCCTCGAAGCAAATACTGACCTGTCAAAACTCACCCGAAGTATACTAGGTAAAGTCATAATTTTCGACCATGAGCATAATATGTATAAAAAGGACAACATTGCATTCAGTGCTAAAATGAATAATGTAGGAACTTCTGAAAAGAGAGAACATAATCCCAGCAATGAATGTGATGATGTCTTGGACTGAAAATATGAGGAAGAAATAAACTCTACTATGTCTCTTATTACTACACAATTCTGTGACATCCTCAAGCGACGAAATAAGAGGTTCGTAAAAAAAAAATTCCACCTCACATCGACCTCATGATCGTGCTACTCCAAAAAGGGAACAACCAAAAGAGAACAGTGATGATCAACCCCAATGATTTACTTGTAAAGGATTCGGTCACCTTTCGAAAGAATACCCAAATACCAGAAAATACATTGGTACTCGTGCCCTTGCAGTAACATTAGATGAGTCTTCTGATGCTTATGAGACTGATGATGAGGAGGTTTCGAACCTGGCATTTACTGTCGTTGTCTCTAGCAATGTTGTATCTAATTCTGCAGATTCTGCTACTAGTCCAAGTGAAAAAGCAGGGATACTGAAATACAACCAACTTTTCGTTTGGGCTCGTGAGACTTATGGTCAGATCTGGACGATCTCAAAAATCAATATCCAGATTTGTTAACCGGAGTTTGATCACAAGGATCAGTCCAACGCAAGACAGGGTCTTGGTAAATCCAATAGATGGATTGAATACAACGATCAGGTTTATAATAACATACTTCTTGTGTTTGCTTTAATTATATAATCAGATAATATAATGCAGAAAGTAAAGCACACAAGACACCAAAAAAAAAATTAACGAGGAAACTACGACCTGGAGAAAAACCTCGGGACCTCGTCCAGATTGAACACCACACAATACAAACTGTCTACAAACACTAGCCTACTATAAGACTTCGGCTGGGATGTAGCAGAGACCAATTCCAACCCTCTAAGTGAACGGGCTACTGTCGCACTCCTTACAGGCCTAGGAGTTTCTTTAACCGCTGTCCTCTATCAGTTTGACATACACAAAGTGACTTCCTTCGGATTTCTCCAGGTCATACGTAAATCTACTTACAAGCGGAGGCTGACAAGTAAACCGAGTAAACTATGCCCAACTTGTCTCTACCTTAGTTGTACACGAAAAATCACTTAAGAAACTTATACAACTGGAGCTAACTAGGTCTTACAACACCGAGTGCTGCCGTGCGATGCTTCCTTTCAACCTTGTGTGTAACGTATCAGTTCTTGAATGGCCTTATATCAGAAGAGAAGGACCGTAGAAAACACAAGAACGTAATCAGGTTACCAAGGTTACAGGTTACTCCGATTTCAACCACTAAGGTCTCAATATCCTACCTGTGCTTCCCAACTCTCAAGAGAAGTCTTTATACTCATTAGGTAAATCCCAAGAGGAAATGCTACCTAATAAAGGATGACTATACCACAACAAGCATTCACCGAAGTGAAAAGAGTTTTACGATCAATTCCACAGAGAATCTTCACGTATGCTTAGTGCTTGCGGTTTTCGTCCTTAGACACCTCTATTTATAGCACTCAACAAGATAGGTTGCTTTGGAATAAAACAACTAGTTACTTGTTCCACAAGTTTAGGAAACCCTAACTTGCAATCCAAGAAACCTAGATTTATCTCAATTGGAAATCTTTTATCATTTATCTGCCAAGTGTTTTGTTAGCTCAAAAACACTTCAAGATTGATATCCAACAGACCAGAGATAATCTTTATCTTATTGACACATTGAGAACCGTTAGATGGACCACAAAAGATATTTTCGTGATAACCAAGTCCAACTAAGAGATAAGGAGTCAGAGTTTAACCCGTGTGAAAATCCAGAGAATATTCACTTTGGGCGGTTCGCAAACCGTCCATCTGAATCACGACCAAATGCATCAAATCTGAAGTTCACGTACTAGTACGCATACAAATTGACGGAACTCAGGAAAAATTCCCAGGTCACTATTCACGAACGGTTCGGATTAGGGTTTAACTTGGATCCACTGGAAGTTCTGGGCTGGGCCAGTACTTAGACGTGTTAGACGCCCTCAGCTATAATCCACTGGACTCTTGCTCAAGAGTACTCCTTTAGATTCACCCATATCCAACAAGTGATTTGCAAGCAAACCATTGCAATTGACACATGGCATCGATTCTATCTCATGCATTCTTGTAACCTTAGTATTCGTGGGAACAAATACCAACATAACTCATGGTCATGTAGACAAGAACACGATCTCAATCGCTATTAGTATCTCTACTAAAGTAGCCGACTATTTCGAAAGATAGAGTAAGTAGAATAGAAGAATTTCCATAAAAGTCATAACTCCTACTAACCTTTTGTCGATGAAGAATAATTGATGTCTTCTTTGTCTCACAGTCTTCATCTTCAAGGTCTCTACGACTTCTATATCCCAATTCTGAAATCTAAACTCTAGTAGGCTAAATCAAGAATTGTGTTTTCACACCTAAAACTGACAACCATCTTGACATACCAACGCTAGTGGGTTTGACCGGACAATGCCCTAACATCAAGTACTCAAGAGGATACTCACATGATTGATTATGTCGACACAAAAAAACAATCATGCATATTCTGTAATGATAACTGTCACACCTTTAGCCATTGCACAATCTTTAAAAAAAAGTAAAATATGCTAAATGGTACTAAGGATGGCCAATAAACTTATTGATCACCTTAACAGTTTCAGAACGACAGCTCATGTCTCTTCATCCCTTGTTTTATCCTCAACTGCAGCATCCACCAACCTGTGCAAAACCGAAGGTGAAAAGTACTTGCTCAAAAGGAAAATTAGTGCAAATATTTCGAACTTAGAAATTAACTAGTTATTTTACAAAATGCTTTAAAAGGATTCATCCATGTAATTAATAAATAATGGTGAATCAGTTCAAAAAATGTGAACTTTTACTGCAAAATCAGTAGTACTATTAGACGAGTGTAATAATTTGTACCAAACAACACGAGTCTAACCATAACTTTTCTCTAAGATTGTTACTCTAGCACCCTCGGCATACTTTTAACACCCCATTCATAACTTCATATAAAAGTCAGTAACGTTCCAAGTTAACTAAACAGGATACATCATAACCAAATACAGCTCAGAAATCCAATGTTATAAAACATACATGACATTGTTGAAACTTTAACAATGAGTTCAAGAAATTAATTGACAATCTGTATTGTTCATATACCAAAATTCAAAGAAACCCACTTTTCTTTTTACAAGAATGGAATAATGAATTACAGGGAAAAAAAAAGGGAGATTTGGAAATCTTCTATGCCCATCTCAAACGAATTGTTTGTTTTGCTATCGCCTCTATGACCCCATTTGCTTCCATTAATCTGCATGAATTTCAATTGAGCATGGATTAATCTTTGAAAGGAAATCTAAATTAGCAAAATGATAGGAGGTGGACAGAGAGATTGTGAAAAAGACTGTACCTGTTATCAAATCAAATGTCCACAAATCAGAATCATCCTCAGCATTATCCTCTCTCTTAAAACTCGTGTGGTATATCCTGCACACTACCCATTTGCTAGGACTTTCCACTAGAATTTCTTTCAGATGCCACTTCGTCCTTCTCTTTTCATCAGGCTTGCTCTCATCAAATACCAAACCACGTCTCCAATTTGGTTTCCACGTCTGAGCACTAGATTGGGTTTTGCATTAGCATGCCAATATCCAATTTCAGGGCCGACCCTCCCATCAAAGCAAGGAAAGCCTTGATTTGGCCACCAATGGGAGGTGGGCACATAATTTTTAAGTTTTCTTGGGTTAATACATGGGTTCGTCACACGGATCAAAGGTCTTAAGACTCTTAACACATTTATGTCTAAGTTATTTTATGAGGTGTTCGACTTTATCCACCCCTCCTTAACCCGGGGTGGACATTCCTCCCCTCTCTCTTAGCTAGTTCTAAACTATGATTTTATAGTTATCCAAGATTTCATTTTACTTTAAATTTTAATTTAGAAAATCTATTTACTTTCTTTTACCAATTAACAAAATCAAACATCTTTGGTCGATACTGCATGATTAAAACCAAAACCAAAACCAAAATGAAAATAATTGCTCATTTTAAAAGATTTTTTTATAACCCTTAGAAATTGCATTTTTCCTATGTACAATGGGCTCCTGCTATGGTATGTTTAGAAACATGCCTATGGTATGTTCAAGTGTGGGTTCTTAGGCCATTTAGAAAGAGACTGCACTGTAAATGTGAATCTTCTCCGGCTTAACTTTCCAAGTTTTCCATTTCAGAAACTTGATCCCAAGATGAAGAGGTATAACAAAGATTTCCTACATCTTTCTTTGGCTCCTGCAAATTCAGATGATAATATGGATTTGCAGTTCAGTGCTTCTAAACCGGTCTCTAAGCCTTCTAAGCCTTTATTGAACTCCACTATGCATGCTATATTTAAATCAAACAAACAAACTAGGGAACTTCAGAAGCAAGTACATGATAGTAGGCTCAAGGGTAAGCTCTTTCAATACCTGTTTAATGATGCAGATGGTTCTCAAGGCCAGAGCCCTTTATTACCTAAGGACAATTCTCAATTACCTAAGGAGATACCAACTAAAGAAAACCAAAGAGTGGTTCACAGGGTATGTATGAAGGGAGACTTAGACATAGAAGGGAGAAACAAATATATTATATCCTTAAGGATAATATTATCCTTGAAGGGGTGCCACAATCAGAGAAGCGGGTGAACAAAGATAATTCAAATCAAGCGGTTGTGGGAGCGGATATGGATCTGGATACTCATATCCTGCACCATTTGGATAGGTTGGATCAGACCTAGAAGAAAGACACATCTCAACCCGAATTTTGGTAATCTACCCAATTTCCTTGCCGCTTCTTGGATCCTACCACTTTGTGATTTTCTCAAAAAAGAAGAGGCATCTATTGATATGCATCTTTCACTGGCTCATGGAATTCCCAAAGTAGCAGCCACATATACACACAAGAAGGGAAAAAAAGATCTCCAAGGGTAAGGCAGCGGTCCTGGATTCTCCCTTAGTCCAACTACCGCCCAAAATAGTGTACAAGGTGCTGCTGAAGATCATACTACAGGCTCGACTAAAATGGGAGTCAAAGAGGTTCAAACTGAAGGATCAAGTAAGTGCCATATTGAAGTTAATACACAACATAAACAAGATGAGGTAGAAAAATACCAGGAGCCAATCCTTAAAACATATGCTAGAAGAGCAAATTGAGCTACTAAGAATTTCACTGCTGAGTTAGAATCTCAACCTTCACCTTATTTTGTTGCATCACCACCTTCCGGAAAGCTAAGGAAAATGAAACATGTTGATTAGTTGAAAGATGTGGCATGTGCTCTATCCTTTGCACAACCTACATTTGAAATTCCGACTGCAAGGCTTAGGAAACATCGCTCTCCTAGGAAATTCTCAGCACCAACTAAATTTACAACTGGAGAATTCAGGCCAATCACCATTGACATCAACTGCATTCCTAATCCTTTTGAGAAATCAGAGACACGAACAATGGGAAAGGAAGAAGAGGCACCAGGTTGGAGGATGACTTGTGCGGATGTGATAGAATAGGAGGAAGATCTTGAATGCTCTGCTGCCATTACACTTGCTTCTGGAATACGAGCTTTTGGCAACAACCAAAACTCGCACAAAGAAGATTACTTTGGCTCACAACTACCAGTTTAGATGGGGGAGGTTGGTATGCTGTAAATGGTTGTGTATCTCCCTCAATCAACTATCTCATGTTGGCGGTTACACTGTTCTTTACCTTACTTGGTGGAATTCTGCTTCTTACGGATATGGTTCATGATGTTGGGTCAAGGGTGACCATATCTTTGGTCATTGTTTGAAAATTTTGGATGCATTTTCTAGTGTATCCGCCAGCAAGGCCATCTGGTCTTGGCACCATATTGTAGGATGGTGTCTACGCTGGTGTAGGTTCAAGGTTACTACTGTTTGGAGGTTTAGGTATCCGGATTGGAAGGAGCATTCTCAATTGAAGCTAGAGAAGATGAGCAACAACAATGGTTTGATAGTTCCAGGGCTTACCCGTTTGTGCATATGGTTTTGATCCGAGTTTAGAGTTTTTATATGTATTTGTAATTGTTGGCTCTTCGGATACGGTTGCAACAACACTAAAATGTAACTCTTATCTTGCTAGTTAAATAAAATTCCAACCTTTCAAAAAAAAAAAAATGGGCTCCTGCTTGAATCATTCTTGGAGTCAATAGCATCAACAAAACAGAACTACAAACACCCCAAACAAAGTTATCATAACATCATCATCAAATTTTCACACTTTTTCTTTTTCATTTTTAAGTGTGTTTGATCACTGGTGGTATAATACTATTTGGAAAAATGATTATCGCAGATAAGCAAGATTCAAAAACATCCAAATCATAAAACATTCAACCTTAAAAAAAAAAAATATAAAACATTCAATCTAATCTAACCCAAATCCATAAATTCATCGTACCCATCAACTCAATCTCAAAATTCTTCTTAATTCAAATATCTCCATCAGGGGATAATCCATGCACCATTCCTGAAATTTCTCTATTCGCTTTGCTAGATCTTCAATCTTTCATAATCGTATTTCTTGTTTTTGCCAGTAAGTATTTGTTATGTAACTTAGTATGTTCTTCTGGTAAAGATAATAAAGAATGGGAGGAAGAAGAAGTGAACCTAAAAGCTAAAAGTTTGAAGTTTCAGAATAGTAAAAGCAAAAAAAAAAAATAGTAATAAATACGATTTGGTTGGAGGATTAATTAGAAATTATATTTCTTCTTAATGGCTGTCAACAGTTATGACTTTATTTATTGTAAAACTTTTAATTATAGTTAAGAATTGAACCTATAGAGAGGGGAGGAATATACACCCGGGTTAAATAGGGGTAGACAAAGTCAGCCTTGTGAGTAAGTTATTTTATGTACTTATCATTTTAGCTTTTAGGTTAACCCAAATTGATCATGGTGTGATTGTTAACCTGTTTGTAGAAAGTCCAAATTCGGTTTTCCATTAATTGTTGTTATTTTTTCCCTCTTATTGTGTGAATTGATAATGGATACTAAGATTATCACTAAAGATTTCGTGGTTATTGTTTTTTCACATCAGTGATAATTCTGTAGATCTAGACTTAGTTTGTTGCTTAAATCGAATAAAATCACTAGATAAAACATAGATTTTGTTTGGTCTATAGACGTTTTAACATTTATGATTAGAAATTAGGCATCAAGGATCCAAACCAAGATAAAATAGGTTACATATGTTGTCTGTTAAGCAACCAATTCTTGGAAACGATGGAAAGAGCTTTTCAATACAAAGAATGTACAAGAGAATGACTTTGATTATAGTTGAATGATTTTAACAAGGGGCCACAAAAAATACTTTTGCATTAGGCCACATAAAATGCAGGACCGGCCTTGTCCAATTTCTCCCACAGTCATGGTAAGTCTGTTGTTGTCGTTACGTTTCTTACCATGTCTCTCCACCAGTGTAAAGAATATCTTCTCTTTCCCCTGACACAACACCTTTGGATGGTACTTGTACACTTCAACATCAGGGATGCCTAAAAACTTGAAACTCTTAGGATTTCGATCTTCTTCCATAGGAATTGGACCAGTTGTGAATCAGATGAGCAAAAAATAAACCCTGAAGGAACAAACGAATATACAAGAACCCTGGTAACCAAAAAAAAGAGGAGTTAGTTGTTTCTGATTGGGTTGTAAATTATAAACAACAATCCTTTTAGTAATTTTTCCATGGGAAATGTAATGCTTTAAATCTTAAACTCTTTAATTTATAGTTTGGGTCCAAAACTCGCACTCTTAAATTTAATCATCCATATTCCTATAACCTCCGAGAATAAGATCCAGTATTTTGATCCCCTTTTCTTTTTTCTTCACTCCTAAATCGTTTTGCATAACAAAATTCATAAAAGATGCGAAACAAGTTCATCGTCATCTAAATTTGATTCAAAAAGAACTTTCTTTCCACAAGGATGATTTTGTATGTCGACGGAAGATACAAGATCCGGATTCATTATGCATATCATGTTCTCAACACATGTGTGGGTTTTCTGTTAGCATGCCAATATCTAATATGTTATTCCAAAATCATTATCCCACTATTAAGATGCCTTATCAAAATGATATTACAAATCATTTATCTTTGCTAACATTTATAAATTAAGAGTGCATTTACATTGATATCTTTTTCTTTTCTTTTTTTAAAGTAAATAAATTTGTACCTATTAAGTTATACATATCCGGAAAGAATCTAAGATTTCCTTCCAAAAATCGAGTGTCTTATGTAAAAATTTTGCAACAAAATACTAACTTATTAAATTACCAATAATAGGAAGTGGTAAATTGATAAAGTATAGTAGCCCAATATTGTTACTTTATTAAGGTTTATGATAATGCGATTAACAACAAATATCTTTCTTTTATTGAAGTTTATGATAATGTGATTAACATCAAAATTGTTTCTAAATGTTTGGAAATTTTAAGGTTATCTGATGTACATACGTTCCAAGAATCAATGGAATGCTTCTTGGAAATGTTGAAGATGGAAGAAATCTTTTAGTTCAAATGGCCAGAGAATAGAGAAATTATTATTTAAAATTTTCTCTAAATTGAAAAGCACGTATGTGAACTTTTTCTCAGGCTAAGTAACGGTTTTGATTTAGTGTAATGTTGCTTGGAAATGTTAATAATCAAAGAAAGTTTTTAGTAACGGTTAGGGTATATAGATTATTTCGTAAATTTTCTCTAAATACAACACACGATAAGTATTTTACATCTAAGTAACACATGTTCAATTAAAAACCTAGGAAATCACTCAAGTTGATATTTTCTTGAATCTACAAAATACCCATATGACAGGGTTACTGTAATATTCTTTATGTGACCTAGAGTCTTCGTTACATTTTTCTGAAGTAAGTTGGAGCTTGCCCAGCATAAAATTGTACTTGTCGAACTCCATCATAACAGCAACGGGCATATGTGTTGTTGATTTCTCCCCATTTGGATACACAACATCCATAATGGCTCCCGTCGAGCAAACCAAACCATATTATGCGGATAGATCTCTAGGAACATCACTCTTGCACCATTTGACAACAACATAACTTCTTGCAACATCACTCTTGCACCTATTGTCAAAGTATTCACATATATGTTGCAATATTAAAAACATTTGGTTTATCCTTAAACCACAAGAAACCATGGACATGTATGCTTCTCCGATTTTGCCACTCCAACCTATACTAATGATTCACCACCGAAAATGCTTTCTTCAAATACCCCTTGAAAAAATATATGTACCATTTTCTAAAAAAAACAAAAAAACAAAGATACAACAAGTGGATTCTCATTTAGTAGCCTTCCATTTTCTCTTCTTCTTTCCATTGGATCTATAGTTTCAACCTTATTTTCCTGGTCAAGGAGAGTATACATTTCATGCCTCTGCAGATCTACCGTAGTAAAAGTGAAAAAGATTGTAGGCGGTCCTAATTGCTTGACCATGGTTATGAGCTCATTCAATCGGGTATACCAATAAGTTGAAGTACCACTTATTTGCTTTGCACAATAAGAAACACGTGATACTAACCGACAATCCCCAGATGAAAACATGTATCGAATAGATTATATCGAGAGTTCACCATCAGGCGGATACTTCTTGATATAAACATACCCCAATGACAAGGCACACCGCCTAGTTAACAAGTTCAATGCGAAATAACGAAATCTGGATTCTCGGGCGAAGCGTCCATCGTGATACTTCATTAGGTGTTGTGAATATTGACATTGTACGGGAATAGAGTTGGAATGCCATAGTTATACATCCTTCTCTTGTGAACTCATTAATAACTTCACTCGTAAAATAAAGGTCTTCAGTAGTCTTATCTGCTTCATTTATTTGCAAAGCTCTTATGATATAACTTTGTTGATAAGGTTATATAGACGCACTAATGGTACCTACCATTTGGAATTCATCGATATGTAGAACTTGTTCCTGAAACTCTGTAGTTCCAGTTTAGCCGTCATTTTGACTCTCATTACCTGATCAGTTATTGTTTCCCTGTTGGACTTGATTATCATTCATATGTGGTAGTTCACTAAGAAAATCATTCTCAGGTAAGTCATCAATGTTCTCATAAGATATTAATTTATATCTATCATGAATTGGAATTTCTATCATATGAATTAAAATTTTGAGAGCAGTCATCTTCACTTTCATAATTATATTTCAATAGTTAATATTTAATTTATTGAGCTTTATGATAGTGTGATTAACATCAAAATTGTTTCTTTTATTGAGGTTCATGATAGTGTAACATCAAAATTGTCTTAGTGTTTGGAAATTTAAAGGTTATGTGATGTACGTACATTCCAAGAATCAATGGAGTGCTTCTTGGAAATGTTGATGATGGAAGACAACTCTTAGTTCCAACGGCCAAGAAATAAATACTTTCTTGTTAAAAAAATTCTCGAAATATAAAACATGGGAGCTTTTTCTCAGTCTAACTAACGGCTTTGAATCAATGTAGTGGTTCTTGGAAATGTTAACAATCAAAGGAAGTTTTTAGTTTCAATGATTAGGGCATATAGATTATTTCATAAATTTTCTCAAAATACAACATACGATAAGTCTTCTACAGCTAAGTAACGCATCTTCAATAAAAACCTACTAGGAAATCACCCAAGTTTATATCTTCTTGCATCTCCAAAATATGACAGGGCTATTATAATATTCTTATATGACCTAAAGTATTCGTTACCTTTTCTTAAGTAAGTTGGAGCTTGCCCTGCACTGACTCAGAAATTGCCAACTGAATGAAATTTGTCTCGTAGCCAAATTTGCCTTGTTACATTTGTCTCGTGATCCAAAATATGCATTATAACCAATTAAAAAAAAAACTCATTATTTTTCATAGAATCATGTTCTTGATAAGATTGTCATGAATTGCCAAGTGATTTTAGTCTATGACCAAGAAAGAAAAGATCAACTCACATTTGCCTAGCTTGGAAATGTTGACAATCATATAGAGTTCTTCTAGAGGTAATTCATTAAAATCATATCAGGACCATGATTCTGCAAAGTTTTTATTCTTTCTTTGCGGAAGACAAAGAAGAAAAATAACCCTTTGTCAGTGATTTCGATTGAACAGTTTGGCTGTATAATTGCAAAAGAAAAATAACTGTAACTAAAATAGAATGATTTTAGATGGATTCTAAACTACGAGTACAACAACCCAAAGAGCAGTGATGTTTAACTGAGAAAAAATATATTGATTTAAAGATAATGAGTTATGAAAACACAAAGCACTGAGAAACCTACTTGTTCGAGTTAGGGGCCGATATTGTTTTGAGTCATCAGAGAGATTATATTTCGAGAAACCATTAAGCATAATGAACGTTTTAAACTAATGAAAAAAAGATTCATGGATTTTTATTATTTGGGTCTTAAGCGGAGGTGACTTCTTTGATTAAGAGTAACTGTCATTTGGTATAGATGAAGCAACAAACTAATAGCAATCAAATTGTAAGGTGGAGAAGGATTTGATTACACATTAGTGCAGAAAAGATTACACATGACTGTTTGATTGGTAGAACTGAGATTATACTGTTTTGTCATTGAGTCATTGAGTGACACACCAAACACTTGTATTTGTAACTATAGATGTTTCCAAAAATTATTACTTTTCTTAGATTCAGAATTTCACGTGCAATTTGATATGCGAAAACCGTTGATTCACCCTTTATAAGATGACACAAAATCAGTCTCGTGACTTAGAAATTCTTGCAACGGCAATAAGAAGCTTTTCCGTAATTACACAAAAGTTTTCCCCAATTAACGCGAGAGAAATCAATAGAAACTTTTCCCCAACTACTGCGAGAGAAATCAATTACAAATTAACTTATTTATATCGATAGAATGAGAAGTGAACCGTTGGCGATTTAAAACGCTAGCTATCGAATTTATATAGCTGGCGATGGTATTTCACTCGATCTAGTCTCCGTCGCTCGATAAAGTTTAGATGGATGTGAATGGCGCTGCCAATCTGCCAACCCACCCCGGGCCTGGCAAACCATGGTTTGTGCATAGGAAGGGGCCTAAGGG
>JAJJMA010305869.1:0-14523 GCA_023529015.1 Papaver nudicaule | reverse complement strand
GTGTAGCAGTTGATTACACAAGTCAAATGCATGTGTAGCAGTTGATTACACAAGCCAATTTTTACAATTACACTGGTGGTATTACCATTTAGAGCTAACATAAATCAAACAAGTTACAACCCTTCCCCACAAAATGTTTAACCAACAGGAATATAAATGTTTTACAAGCTCATATGCTTCAGGTTGTCGCAGCATTGCGTCGATTGAATAACATCTTCTGCAACTTCGAATTCACGACTAAAACAGTTTCTCCTGCTGGATTAGCAGCAAAGTATAACAAACTGTATCCACAGATTTCGAAAAGTAACCACATTGTAGTTGCAGTAACTAGAACGGATGCTCCAGTTCTCCATCGTTTTCATAAAAGTACATCAGCAACTGTTCAAAACCAATGTAACTACTTAATTCCAATTGAACCCTTATCAATTCCAGATCTCGCACTAAATTATTATAACAGGGAACAAAATCATAAGCCCTAGATTATCATTTCCACATACAAATGAAATAAAATTGGATTAAACATGGATTCTCAGAAGAAGCGGAAATGTATACCTGTGCCTCCGCCGAGAGATCGATGAACCGATTTACGATTCGATGTTGATATTGTTGTTGTTGCAGCAGAAGAAGAATCTGGATTAGGTGTAGATAAGTGATTTGAATCGTCATCTCGCATGGTGAATTAGGGCTTTATTTCTGGTAGAGGAAAAGCAGCAGGGAGGGAGAACAAGAGAAAGCGTAGATGTAGAGAAAGATTTGAAAAGGACCAAAAGAAAAAGGATGCAGAATAACAATTTTCATTATTTTTCTTCTTCTTCTTCTCGATATCTCCATTGATATCATCATCTCTCAGTTTTGATGTGATTTATTCTCGTTTTCTCCTATTTTTTTCTCTCGTTCAGGTTTTCTTAGATCTGGTTTCTCTCTCCTAACATAGAAAATAGAGTGGATGATAATGAAAAAAGCTAGGTTTGTACGAATTAATAGAAATGGTAATCTGGTCAATTTAAATTCTATTTTAATTCGGGGCCTGACGCTAAATGTATTTTAATTTGGGAGCTAATATTATGGGTGACCCATGGGTCGGGCTTTAAAATAATTTTCCCTTATTATAACTCGAAGTCCTAGCAGTGCCATTACTCGTATTCAGATTTGCATAAGTAACAGTAGCATTCTGGTTTGCTGAAGTACTGGTAATACTCAGATTTCCATCAGTTACAGTAATACCTACAGGATTCGCACCAGTTCCAGGCTTTTGATTTCCTGTAGCTGTGTATACAACCAACTGGTTTTGCTGTATTGGATTACCAATAATCTTCCTGGCTACATTGCACTTCTCAAATTTGTGCCCCATAATTTTACAATGTGTACAAAAATTAATGTTTTCACGGTCTTGAATCTGAACTACCTGCCAAAACTCTCTGCCGTTTGCTTTTATTTGAATTCTTTCGGGAACGTGTCTTGCAAAATCTATGTCAATCAACACCGCTGCATAATTCCCGAAATCGTGATCCAAAGTTTTTTGATCAATAGCTACAGGCCTGCCTATAATCCTTGCTAAAGCAATAAGGATTTTCTTCGTCCACAGTTCAATATACAGACCTGGAAAGCTGACCCATGCCGTAGTTCTTGAAGTATTTTGTCTTTCAGGATCGAAGTTAGGGTAAAAGTTTTGTACCCGCAGTATCTGTTTCTCCACCACCCAGGACCCTCCATTCCATACTCGTTCTTTATCCTCTTTGGAAGCAAGCTTAATTATAAAGAAACCTCTAGTCATAGGTGCTAGCTTGCACCTAGAATCATCTATCTTCCATTGTTCTAACAAAATCTTCTTTACGTTATTCAACTTTAGCCCATTAAAATTAAGACGCCCTATCAAACTATGCTCAAAAATCACACATCCTTCTTTCGCTAACTCTGCTGGAACTTCAAGAGAAGGTTCTCCATTAAAACTTGTTGCTGTAGTCGTAATTACTAGGTCTTCAGGTCGTAATTGCTTGCGGTACTCACTGTTGTAGTTATGACATTCTATATTTCTTAGAGCTTTCTTTTCTTCTCATTTCTAAGTGATATAAGGTTTTCCTAAAACCTACGAGTTGTAGAAGTCTATATGATGTTGTCTCTGTAATCATACGAGATTATATCCATCATAGTATTGTGTCTTAACTTACCTAGTCTAACTCTGTCGGATTATTATTATGCATTTATATGTACTAAAGTAATCGATATCGTGACTCACACTTATGTTGTGTAGACTCGACAAACTGTTATTCTGAGTTCGAATACTGTATATGTTTGGCTCTGATTTCTAGATTTTGAAATCATACATTTGATTTTGGATATATAAAGATCTAGAATGCCATATTACTTTTATATTTCGAAATCATATTCCTTGTTTTCTTTCTTATGGAAATTAGAGTTAGAAAACACAATGTGGGTTTTGGTAAAATAAACTTTAATGTTCGAAACCATAATATGGTTTGGTCCATGAGCTATTGCGTCTGAAACTTAAATATAAGTTTTGACCATAATAAAACTTGATTTCGAAACTATGTTTGCTGGCTAACAGTTACCTGAGAATCGAAACCAATTTTTCTTGACCATGTGAGTTCTAAAGGTCTAAAAAATAAAGACTTGGGTAATATTCCTAAAGGTTTATATGAACCGGGAAATATACATGCGCGTCAAGGAAAAAAAGGTGTGATACTGAACGTTGCTTGACCACATGGACTCTCAAGTTTGACACCAAACATTTGTAACGAATTTAATATCAGTTCTTTGTTTCGAACTCAATGTGGTTTTGTTGAACAGGAAATTTAAAGTTAGAAATCAAGCAATGGTTTCGCTATATGGAATCTGGATTTGGAAACCTAAATTCGGTTTTATTCATATGTACTCTAGAATCTGAACCTAACATTTGGGTTTCTTCTAAAGAAGATGTAGAGTTTGAAACCTAAAAATGGTTGTCTCAGAAAAAGTGTATCGAAGTTCAAACTCTACCATTTTGATTTGTGCTTCAACGAATTAGTGAGTTTGATATTCTCATTTGAAGTTTGATTTAGTTCATCTTCAATGTACGACTAAGTTGGTTTGAGTCATCATTAGAAATATGGTTCGTCGCTCTTGTTAGTTGACACATGATGTCTAATCAATACTAGAAGTGATTAAATAGTCGCATTTATATACTACATGATCAAACACCCAATTGAGTATTCTACTGGTGTTTGATGTGAAGATATCATTAAAGTGATCATCTATATCAGAATCGAGAATTCATGAGGAACACCATTGTTATTACTCGGAGAATCATAAACGGTACTTTCCATGGTATATCTTTATTGTATGATTCGGAATATCCTTGAACCTACGTGTTCACTTAAGCTTAACACACATGGTTTGTCCATTTCCGCTATGATACGTTGTTCTAACATTAGCCATTTGGAACTGATCCCACTTCCACCTAAGCCATCGTTCTGGCCCGTCCAACAATCCTTAGGAATTAATGTTGACATTATCAAAGATGATGTCGACATTTGGAAGTAATAATACCATAAGATGATTTTCGAATCTAAGGACACGGATTCGAATTGAACTCTATCCCAGGGAGTATATTTGGTAAGTACCATATTTCGAATTAATGAAATATCCAAATATATCTTATTGAGTATTATTTGCTTTGAATGCTTTATGTAAACATTTAAAGAAATATCTTTTATTAAACGTAAAAATTCCAAAGTATTAGATTTCATTAAATACAATGAATATATATGAGGAATTTCGAACATAAAATAAATGTGCTTAAAAGAATTTCGAAATTACTTTCCCGCATTTCAAAGCTAAGTCTTGGTCATATAAATAGGAGTCTGTATCACTCCGGAAAGCTTTATCCCTCTACCAAGTTTTATTATTCGGAAGAGTAAGCTTCTCATACCCGCTATTCCTTTCAGTACGTTTGAGTTTTTTCTCTCCGTCAGGATTTGTGTGAAATTCTTCTCTTGGGGATCGAGAAGCCTAGAAGTACCTCTTCTGGTAAACTAGTTTATGTTTAGTAGTCTTCTTTATATTGTACTTGTTTTATGTTCTATCACATCTATCAAAGTCTTACGATCTTGTTTATTTTAAGGTCCTTCTCTTCTGATATAAGGCCACTAAAGATTGTAATGATTAAAACATCTCTTCATCTATTGATCTGGATTTGTAAGCAAGTCGCTTTCAGTTTGTGTGCCAAACAATCGAGTTGAATGAAGATCGTTATTTTGGATAGATTTGTTTTGCAGGGATTTTGTTCATCAAGGTCATCATATTGTACGCATCCAAAATTGCTTGATTTCAACAAGGACGACAAGGTTAATCTTTGATTAATATGGAGAGTTTGGTTTTTAAACCTTGTTTGATATCTCGAGGGGTTTATTATCAAGTAAACTTAAATAGCCTCGCTCTTGGTGCAAAACGACTTCGGTGAAATATATGTTAGTTACCAAGGATATCATTTAGTGGTTTGACCTGCCGTTATTTGGTTGTTGTCCGTAAAGGTTGTAGTCGTTCGATTGGAGGTCGGGCAGCGATAGTCTTTACGAAGGTGGAGCAACTCTTAGGGAAGACAGTAACGTTTGTTTGTTTCTCTAAGGGAGTACATGTGCGTGATCACCTTGATGTGGTTGGATGCGGAGGAATACTGAGGGGAAGCTTTGTGACTAATAGTCGTATTAAGATCATATTCTAACCAACTAGTCCAAAGTCTGAGAGTAGGTGTGTTAGCGGTTTAATTTTTAAGAGTATTCAAAACTGGACTAGGTCCCCCGGTTTTTCTACGAGTTTGTAGTTTCCTCGTTAACAAAATTCTTGTGGGTATTTTACTTCATTTCCGCATTATGTTTGATTCGCCAATTATAATTAAAGTTTCGTACTTGTATGTTGACGTAGTCTTTCGGTATCTTGTATTGATTCACATTGTGTGATTCAATAAGTTACGAAAGAGATCTTGTTCTTGAGTTCTTGATTACAGGAACCGTTCAAGGTCGATCTTATAGGTTGTAAAATAAAATATTGGTGGTGTACTTGGTACCCTCGTCTTTTCAATTGGTATCAGAGCACGCAAACACCTTAAGATTTAACAATCTGTGTTTGGATCGATCCAACATATAAGAATAATGAGGTCTCTCTCTGACCATGTTAACGGTATACAAAATATTGTCAATCCATGTTCTGAAATTGCACTAGTTGCGAATTCTTCTTCACAAGAAGATACCAGTATGCCACTTAATCGAAGGAATGTTATGACCAATTGGTGATAACTCTTACTACGGATCTGACATATCTGACTATGATGTTGAAAGGGAGATTGATCTTGACTTAGCAAGACTTATGAAACCTTTAAACATGATCAACTCGAAAAACATGCGGCTGAAATCCGAGATGGAAAAATTAAAGGAAAGCATCAGAGTAAAATATCATCTTATAGAAGAACCTAACAAGGAAAGTGAATCTCTAAAAGAATCAGCCGAAACTCTGAATAATTCTGTTGCAGAAAACTCATACACTATCAGTCATCTGCAGTCTATAATCAATGCATTATCTGTATCCAATCGTGTTGTCCATGTCTCTTGTGATTTGTCTATTAAAGAATTATTTGACAACATTCTATATAGACAAGAGCTTGATATAACTTATGCAAAGGATTTCATAAAGATTCAGAATGCAATTATGTATTCCTAATGGAACAGAATCCATTATACCATGTGCTGAAATATTGCCTACTGGTGAAAATCCTAGCAGAAGTAATGTCAAGAAAAATAAGAGTAACACTGATATAAATTTGGATAAAGGGATAACACCTAAGAAGAACTCAAAAGGTAACCAGGTGAAGCATTAAAATTATCCCAACTCACTTCAGAGAAAAGTTCAGCTCCTGACTCTGCTAACAAATGAGTTGAGAGATCTGAAAAATGATCTTCATAATATAAGAAATAATGTTTACCCTGTTCTTTGTGCCTCGCCCTTTGTTGTGCAACCTCAGTATGTTCCTCAGAATATAAGAATGAGTTCTAGAATATCTACAGATCATGTCTGTAGTTATTGTATTCATTGCAAAATTGAGACTTCTAGTCCTCACTCTTCACATAATATGAAGAATGATGTAAAAACTGGAACATAGGGAAACAGGCTAAACGAGCTCATCAAAAGAAGAAAAATACAAAGAAGGATAATTCATCATCCGAAAAAGGTACCTCTTTGTGTTTGAAAAAATCTGAAATCTCATCTGAGGTCAAGCAAGTACCTGCTCATAAAAACCTTAAGCAGATTTGTTTCTTGTGTGCATATTTCTTTTTTTTTTAATAAATGAATGGACACTTTTGTATCTTAGTGTCTAAATAATGTTTTATAAAATATTTTTAATTTCACGTATAAAAAAATATTCCTAAGAGTAATTTAAGAATGAATCCTAAAGGAATTCAGTTTTCAAAATAATATAAATAATTTCCCTGATTTTATTCCTATTTCGAATACTTATTTCCAAACCTGATTTTATGAATCATGTATTGGTTGGCAACTATGGATTTCCATATTTTGAACCAACTATGAAAGGAAATAAAACATTTAGGGAAAGTTTTTATATTTGGCAACTCTTGTGAATAAATGTCTATTTATACTCATAAGAATGCCCGATTCGAAATCACATTATTTTCTCAACATATTTCGAAACGTACTATCTTTCGAAAAAATTATTGTTATGGAGAAAATTGTTGAAAATCCTGATTGCTCTTGTATTGATGATGATGATGAGATTGAAGATCAAGTCACTCCTCCTTAAGAAACCTTGGGTGTAGTAGTTTGTCAGAACTCTGACACTGAGGATGATGACAACGATGAGATATCAGTTCAAACTGGTCAAGGATCTCATTACCTATTTTGCTGATCTCAAGAGACAAGTGTTTTCTAACACTTGTGAACATAAACTGTTAAAAGAACGAATAAGCAGAGCATGTGATGATTTTGAAGTCTTTTGAAATTATTCAACAAAGTACTCTTGAAGAACATGACTACATTTACTGTGAAAAGACAAGGGTACCGAGTACACCACCAATCTTTTATTTTAGTCCACCTATAAGTCAAACCTTGACAGGTTCCTCTAATCAAGAACTCAAGAACAAGATCTCCTTCAGATCTGATTGATTCACACGAGAGAGTCAATACAAGAATCCGAAAGACTATGTCAACCAACCAAGTATGATACTTTTAATTATAAATGATGACTTAAATATAACGCGGAAGTAGCGTAAAGTACACACAAGATTTTATTAACGAGGAAACTACAAACTCCTAGAAAAACCCCGGGACCTAGTCCAGTTTTGAATACTCTTAAGAATTAAGCCGCCAACACACATACTTTCAGACTTCGGACTAGCTGGTGCAGACAATATGACCCTAATACGACTATTAGTCACAAAGATTTCCCCTTAGTATTCCTTCGCCTCCAACCACAGCAAGGTGGTCACGCACATGTACTCCCCTACGCAAACAAACGTCCTTTACTGTCTTACGCAAGAGTTGCCTCAAAGCCCGTCGCGAGGACTATCGCTACCCGACCTCCAATTGGACGATTACAACCTTAGTGGACAACAACCAAATAGCGGCAGGTCAACTCGCTGGATGATATCCTTGGTAACTAACAAATATTTCACCAAAGTCGTTTCACACCAAGAGCGAGGATATTGAGTTTTTTTTTTTTTGTTATTTTTTTGTTAAATCCCAATTGTATTAATAAAATGTAGAGTTACACCAAAGAATTACAAAAAACAGTAGTTTCAAGAAAAGAGAGATATCGATCAAGGTTTCAAAACCTAAACTCCCGAATGAGCAACCTTGTCGTCCCAGTTGGAATCAAGTAGATAGCTGTAGTGTGGATACCCAAAGTCCATCAAGGTATAATGGGTCTAGGAGGTATCTATTAAGGCCCATTTGAAGAATGGAAAAGGCTTGGGCTAGAGGTTTAAAGAGATCTAAAAAGATGAGAAATGACAATTATGTGAACAAATGATTAAGAGGACACATGGCAGCCAAGGATCAAGAGGAGAACTCTATAAATAAAACCCTAATGAGACCATTAGGGAGGCTAATTTGGAAGTTGGGATCATTTCCTTGAGAAGAGAGAGAAAGAGAGAGAGAGAGAGTCGCTACCTCTGTGACTCGGATCGGATTTGCATCTTACCCCATTCACAGTTGGCGACCACACCGGGAGACCGATTTCGAGTCCAGAGGAATGCATTCAGCGCGAGAAACACTGAGCGCGCCAAGGAAGAATGTCGAGCAGGTCTCTGAACCAGCCGGGGATTATGTTTTACTAGAACACGAGCCGACGGACAGTGATACTGAAGACGCGAGAGGAAACGAAAGGGTGTCAATGGGAATCCCGAGCGCGCAAACGACACTGACGCAGGGAAGTAAGGGAGGAGTTGTACCATCTGTTAGCAATGACGCGCAAAATTTGAGCTTAGATGACGTGCGACAAGAGTTTGCAGTGCACGCAAAGAGATAACAACGATTGATGGTTTTAATACGACAGAAGGAAGACGCGGTCACGCTGGGAAATACCGGTCCGGTCGACGGAGTTGTTAATGAGCCAAACATCACCGTAATTGTCCCCGGAAAGCTGACACCCGCTGTTATGAAGGATGCCCAACCAGAGATAATATATCCTAGCGCGTCAAGTGGAAAAATCTCCGAGGAAGACTTGGCTAAGTACATTGAGGAACACTATCGCGTGGCAAAGCAGGATTATGGATATAGCTCTCTCGACCCACCATACACAAAGGAGGTCGTTGCCTACAAGTTTCCATCTGACTACACGTCTCCCAAGTTTAAGATGAGGACAGGGAAACGCGCGAGAACATCTGAGCCGTTTTCTCTCAGCGATGAATGAAAACGCGAGAGATGGAAAGTTATGCATGAAGGAATTCTCAAAATCTTTGTCTGACACCGCGTACACTTGGTATGACAACTTAAAGCCCGGGAGTATCGCAACATGGGAGGAGATGGCGCGTTTGTTTCTCAAGAAATTCTTTTCTGCTAAGAGACGGGTGACTACTGTCGATTTGGCGCGAACATCGATGGGAATTCATGAAGATCCCATGAAGATCCCATGAAGTATATCACGAGGTTCAGAAGTCACGCGCTCGAGTTAAGTGAAGACGTGCCGGAAGACAGACTGGTAGAAATTTGTGTTGGAAGAATGACCACCACACTACGTTTCGCCCTGTCAAAATTTCAGTTCCAAACGTTTGTGGAGTTGGAGGAGGCCACGACACGAGTGTCTGCCTGCCTCGGAATATTCCATCAGTCGAAGATGAAACAAACCTGGTATAACTCAGTTAATTCGCTGAGCGCGGCAGTTACCGGCAGCGGGCCAGTTCCAGGAAACAAGCGACCAGCACCATTCCAACCATATAAGGGCGCAGGGCTACAAGGGGGACGAGGAGGAAATAATTTCAATAGCTAGCGCCCAATTCCACCACCCATACCCTGCACAAATGAACAAATCGAAAACCTCGTTGACCAATGGGCGGTTAACGGAGAAATCAATTTGCCACTAGCGGTGGTAGACCTAAACATGGTCGACAAAGCGCATGAACGGTACTGCCACTTCCACAGAAGAGTGAACCATCCTACCCTCAATTGTTATGGCGTACGAACCGCGTTCTGGAGAAAGGAGAGAGCAGGGGAAATTGATCTAGGGCGACAGAAGATAGATAAAGACCCCCTCCCCAAGCATAACGTCATGATGATTTCCCATGACCCGCGAGGCGAAGAGTGGGCGCCTTGGGAAGACACTAAGGAGGAAGCTTGTGAATTGGCCGTCGAAAATCCAGTCTTTGAAGGAACAGACGGCGTCGTTTTTCAATTCTCCAAGACCATCATCGCCCAAAAGTTTTTTGATTCCCTCGGCTTCAGTGAAGATCAGACCAGAGAAGCGTCCAAACAATCGCCGCAGTGGGCGCGAGACATCAGGTATTGTCAAAGGGGAGAGTCACTTTTGACGACAGCGACATATGCATCCCCGGGGAGCATTTACGCCCGATGTATCTCACCGTGACTATCAACAGACAACAGTTGAGAAGAGTGTTCATTGACGGAGGAGCTTCGATGAATCTTATTTTAGTACATACCTTGGATCTATTGGGAGTACCAAAGGGAGACATCAGGGAACGAAAAACAATGGTACGCGGTTTCGGAGGTCATACCTAGGAAACGATAGGGATCATATGCCTTACCGTATTCATCGGACCGATCAGGGCGTACGTGCCCTTTCACGTGTTGGACGATCATACCTCGTTCCATCTATTGTTAGGCCGCGAATGGATACGTGATCATCGGGTCGTGGCGTCTACTTATCATGAATGCATCAAGACTAACATCGGTGGTAAACAGTACAGAGTCCCCGCCACTAACAACCCTTTTGGACCCGAGGAGGCGTACATGGCAGAAGCCGTCTTTTACAATCAAGCAGAACAGAGCGAAGAGGCTGTGATAGGTTTGTCTCGAACAATCCCCTTGCCAAAGTGGGAAGAAGAAGAAAAAGTCTCGGTCTTCAGTCCTACAAATGTAGATAAGAGCAAAGTGTTTGTTGGGGCTACAAGTGAAGCTAGAAGAATTCAGATTGCAGCTATGTGTGGTATGCCTCTTTCCAACTTTCCTGATAAATACTTGGGTGTGTATTTGGTTCCTGGCTGTATAAGAACAAGCCATGTGTGGAGTGTAGTGGAAATGATGCAAGATAAACTTGTAGGATGGAAAGGTAAACTACTTTCTTTTCAAGAGAGATTAATTCTTGTGAAGCATGTTTTGAGTAGCATTCCAGTCTATAACATGTCAGTGTATAGATGGCCTGTAGAGTTTTGAAGATCTGTGAAAGAATAATCAGAAACTTCCTTTGGTTTGGAGACCCTGCTGTTAGGAAGTTAGTTACTCTTAATTGGGATATTGTTTGTTCTCCTATTGATGAAGGGGGTCTTGGAATTAGGAAGCTGGAGGTTATTAATAAAGCATTACTTATGAAGTTGTTGTGGAAAATTCAAAATGATCAAGATGAATGGGCTCAGTTCTTTAGAGCTAAGTTTCAAAACAGGAAGGGAGAATGGATAGAGTATTATAAGAAGTCATCTATATGGACTGGCCTTAAATGGGTAATGGAAGAACTCAAAGAAGGAACAAGATGGTTGGTTGGGGATGGTTACAATATTTCTCTGTGGAAAGATGTGTGGATTAAGGAAAAAGCTCTAATTGATCTTTACCCAAAGAATGAGTTTATAAAACAGCACATTGACATGAAAGTATCTGACATCTTGCTGTTAAATGAATGGGTAATTCCTACTGAGCTATTGGATCTTATTGAAGTTAATGAACTGCCAGTAGTAGATGGTTGTGGTGATAGAAGAATGGGCTTATAGTTCAACTGGCAAATTCAGTGTTGCTTTTGCAGCTGAGAGTGTAAGAATGAAACATCCTAAGCTTCAGTGGACAAAAAATGGTATGGGACAATAGTATTCATCCCAACATATCAAGCATTGTATGGAAGATAGCAAGTGGAGTGTGTGCTACAGATGGAAATTTGAAGAAAATGAAGTTTCAGATGCCATCAAGATGTGTTTTCTGAAAGAAGTGTGAAGAAGATATGAATCATCTATTTTGGGAGTGTGATTGTAGTAGAAATGTATGGATATGGCTGAGTAGTAAATTTGGTTTCACAAACCCAAAATCCTTTTCAAAAATGTTGAACATGCCAAAGAGCAAAAGTCCAGCAGTCAAGGAAGTTTGGAGAACAACTTCTTTTATCACATTAAGAGAACTGTGGTTTGTGAGAAATGAGATGATTTTTGAGAATGGAAAGTTTAATTCTTCTCTAATACAAGGGAGGATATTACAACTTACTTCTGAATGTGATATTAGAATGAAGAAAACAATGTGGAACTCATCATATGATTTACAAGTTCTAAAGCACTTCATGTAACTACTAGAGTTGTGTAGAACATGCCCACTCTGCGCCATTTCTGTATAACTGCCCATCATCTCTATCAGTTTCTTTCTAACTGTCGTAGACCGCCATACCAATACCCCGAAAGTTATTCCCCCGTGTGATGTTTTGATATCTCGTGTAGAGTTGTAAATGTTGTACTATGTTGTTTTGAGTTTGGCGTCGTGGCTTTAACCAAGGCTGGACGTATGTGGAATATATAATGCCATTCCCTCGGTCTTTGGCCAGGGTCTAAGATGGCGTGGTGGCGTGATGGCCAGTGCATGGCGTCATGGGATGCTATAATGGCCTTGGCCATTGGCCAAGACCTATGGAATACGAGTGATAGTCATGGTGCCCTGGTATGCGAGCAGCAGGTATGGCGCCATGATGGGATGCAAGTGTTTAGGCATGGCGCCATGGGTGGCGACGATAGGCATGGCGCCATTGGACAATAGGCATGGCGCCATGAGATGGAGTGTTTAGGCATGGAGCCATGAGATGCGACGATAGGTATGGCGCCATGGGATGCGACAATAGGCATGGCGCCATGGGATGAGGGGTTTAGGCATGGCGCCATGGGATGCGCTAATGGTTTAGGCATGGCGCCATGGGATGTGCTAATGGCCTTGGCCTTTGGCCAAGGCCTGTGCATGGCGCGATGAGATGTGGTAAGTGACCTTGGCCTTTGGCCAAGGCCTAGTGTATGATGCCATGAATGGCACGATGTTTTTCCCTTCTGGCTAGGGTCTATGCCTTCAGCCAGAACAAGTTTCGTGTCCATGGCCATGCTTGGTCCATGGCTCGTACTTAGTCATGATTTATGTGACTATAATATTTTACGTTGCGCTGTCCTTTAGCGATGGCGCATTAGGTGACCTGTTTAGGCACTTTGAGTTTCTTTGCATATTACTCAAAGTAATGACCTATTTAGGTGCATTTAAGTCGTTTCACTTGTTCGTGCTCAGGAAGATCTGGTCAGTGCCTAGAGTTGTGATTCATCTGAGGCTTTCATTAAGACTCAAGAATTGAGTCATATTTCAAGAGGAAATTCGTTTCTTTCAATCTTCCACCATGGCACCAGTGAGTAATTTATCTCTTATGTTGAGAAATTCGAGGCTATGTGATATCAACAGATTGGTGGCTTTGTGTTTAGGTGGGTATTTTGGCTCTTGTGCAATGATGTTATTCTCTCCGCTCGGAAGCTATAAGAAAGAACTTATTGAGAGCATATTCAGCTTGCAGAACGGGTTGCATTCTGAGCTATGCCTGAATAGGAAATCGCCTCTTGGCGAGGTATAATAGAGGGACATCTTACATCTATACCCCTATTTCATTTTTCACTATCTACATTAAGTCCTTTGGTTAGTGTGGAACAGTAATGTTTCATACTAAGCACCAGATGGTGAGAGCAGTTCTAGTTCTACCGATTTTAGGTTTTCATAATGCCAACACTAGCAGAGATTCATGAATAATTTAAACCCTAACACAAATCACCACGAGGCAAGATTAAAATAGGTTTCTGTGTAATATGTTCGCCTGCAGTGCAATTGGCTAAAAGTTTTTTTTTTCCAGTGGCGTCATGGGTTTCATGGGCCACAACCTATGTGGCGCCACAAGCTATTGTGGCGCCGTGTTGTTGTGTTTTTTTTTTTTAATATAGTGGCGCCATGGGTTTCATGGGCCACAACCTTTGTGGCGCCACAAGCTTCTGTGGCGCTGTGACTTTTCTAGGGAAGGGCATACTACGCTCAGTGGGATTCCTAGTACTATGTATGTGAATACATACTAAGGCTAGGTCTTAGCCATGAAAATAAAAGAAAGGAGAGGTTTTACCCGTTTTAGCAGAGAACTTTTCCTCCTTCTTTCGTTGTCATGATCAAGTCCTTGTTTCTCCTTGGTCGTCTCCACTTGGCGGGTGGTTCTGCAATCAGCTAATTTCCTGAGCGGCACCTTTGGTCTAAGCTTGGGTGGCATACTTTCCGGTAAGCAAGGAGCGACCATTGGTGTTCAGAGTTGAATCCGTAGTGTTGAGTGAGGTGGAGCCTCGACGCTTTACGAAACAATGACCCATCCAATGGTAGCCGGCAACAGCAGTCAGTAGAGAGACACCGAGGAATTCGATTGTATTCTTGTTCTTGGTGTAGATCTGAACGTCTCCAATTTTGGTGTATAACGTGTGCCTTCCCGTCTTATATATCCTCTTAACGTGTTCATTGTGGAGATCCCATACCTTCGGTATCCCCTCATAGAAAATTCTTCTAAAGCATGATGATTGCGCCAAGTCCCCACTCGTTGAAGAAGGTATTGGATCTAAAATAAACGGGCTTTGATGAAGATGTTCACCTCGTCGCTTTCACTGAGTACTAAAGTTCTAGGAGTACTTCGTTGTAAATTTTGACGGTTTGTGCTTTGCACGTTCCCTGGTGTTTACGCCATATCTCTTAGCTCGTTCATCGTATCGCTATGAAATTTTTACACATATTAGTAGACATAAAGGAGAGTATTGTGTCCAAAAG
>JAJJMA010305864.1:0-11385 GCA_023529015.1 Papaver nudicaule | reverse complement strand
TCGGTTGTCATTGTATTTTCGGTTATCATGGTATTTCCATCGCCGAATTTTCCTTCGGTCCCATATCTACCACTGTCATCCTGTCTTTCTCGCTTTGTCATGTCTCCGAAGTGAGTGTTTGCTGCTTACCCTCGTTATTCAAGTGATAAATTGTTGATGGAGTGGACTGCTTTAGAATTGTTTCTTTTCCCAGCGCTGCTTGTTCTTTTATTTCCTCCAGGGTGATTCGCTCCTTTTGGTACTTCCTTAGGTCCTGTAATGTTTCAAGGTTCTTCGAGAAGAGTCTGTCGTACAGAGGATGATCTTTATCCAGAGCGTTTAAGAATGCTCGAACTTTATCCTTTTCGGTGGCTCCATTTCCTACTTCGACACATTGCTCGGTCCATCTGCTTGTTAGGCTTTTTGTTGATTCGCCCGGACATACTCGGATGCTAAATAGCTTCTCCACTCCCGGCTTAGAGGAGTTGTTGTATCGAAAATGTAGAATAAAGACTTTGGAGAGCTCCTCGAAGGACGAGATCGAGCCAGCTGCGAGGTTGTCGTACCATGCGAGGGCTTCTCCTTTCAAGCTAGAGGGGAAATACTTGCAAAGCACTTCATCCCGATTGGCGTATGCTAGAAATACTCGGAGATACATCTTGATATGTACAGTGGGGTCCCCGGTACCATCAAAGATGGAGGTAAAGGTTGGCATTGTGCATTTTACTGGAATAGGTAGTGAAAGGATTTCCAAACTTAGTGGAGAGCGGTTTACATCGTTCATGGCTTGAGTGAGCTTATTTCTGTCACTTGATTGGATTCTATTGTCGAAGAGCTCTGCTCGCAGTGCTTTGATTTGGTCCATCATTACTTGCTGTAGTGCTCTTGTCTCGGTGTCCTTCCTCATCGAGTTACCTTCGGTGAATGTATGCATGCTTGCTTTTGTGTACTCTGGAGGTGCAGTCTTTTTGCTAGACACTGTGATTTCATGACCTTTACTGTGGCCCTTGGCCTTTGTGAATGTTTTAAATTCGGATGGCTCCTTCGGTCGAGATGCGTTACTGGGGCGAGAGTGTCCTTCGCTGCCTCCCTTGTAGTTGGACGCCGATTTTTCCGCTACCTTCTTGTTAGCTTCGGCCAGCTGTTTCTTTAGCTTTTTTATTTTTCTGTTTTTCAAGATTAATTTTCTGAATTGTTCAGCTCTGACTGTATTTACTTCGGTAGGTAGTTGTTCGGGCATTTCATTTTCAGGATCAGATTCTTCGTTCTCTTCTTCCTTATTTTCACCGTTTTCTTCTTGTATTTGTTGTTGACGTGGCTCTTCTGTTTCTGGAAATCCGTTTCCTTCGGGACCTAAATCCTCTACCACCACTTCGTCTTCGTTTACATGCTCTCGGTGTTGGACTGTGCTAGCCGCTACCTCAGGAGATAACCCTTTACTGGTTGAAAATCTGGTGTTGTGCTGTCTGGAAGATCCGGTACCTTGCTTCGAGGAGCCTACACGCTGCTTCGGAGCGTGTTCCAAATGGGAAGCCATTTTATCGATGACCTGTCAAGAAACAAAAAACCCGTGAGGTCCAAGGCGGCTAGCGCAGTGTACTTTGTCGGCCATGTAAATCTACTCTGCAACTAATTTTTTAGACGAAACTGAATGTCCTATTTGCCCTTTTTAGATATATCTCTAACTGTTTATTTTGTCATGTAGCCCAAATCATGCTTTTTCGTCTTGTTCCTTTTATGAAGTTTTATTTCCAAATGTAGCAAAAAAAATTTAAAAACCCTAAAACGGATTTGATGTATTCTATGAAATCTTAAAACCCTAAAATGGATTTTGATGTATGTTATAAAGTTTGAAAACCCTAAAAATGAATTTGATGTTTATTATCAAATTTGAAAACCCTAAAAAATGAATTTGATGTATAATATGAAATTTGAAAACCCTAAAAAATGGATTTGAAATAAATAACATGAGTTTTTAGAACCCTAAGATGAATTTCCGTAATCAGCACGATTTTGCAATCGTTTGTATTCTAGGCTACAAAATGTTTTTAATGCGAATATTAACTGCCTCTCTCGGAGATCGATTTTATCATGCCGAAGTTTTGAGAACTCTTTAATGGATGACTTTGTCGTCTGATGTTATGCTCAAAAGATTCTTAAACACGCTAAAGCCTTTAAGGTTATTTAGATGCTTAAGATACAGGAGCTATTTTCATGAAAGCAAACTTTTGAAAAATCTTTGGAGAAGATTAGAAAGAAATACAATACAAAATTTGAAAACCCGAAAATTCACAGGCAAACCCTAAGTTGTTTTAATCATCCCTGTTTCTAGCGCCAAACTGTACGAGTAGAAAATCTGCATAAGCACCCAAGGTACTAAAGCCATCTGATCTACTCGCACATACAGTATTTGAGATGAGAATCAATGGTACGAAGACCATAAGAACAATACCGAAGGTGATATGAACAGTAATTAAAGACTTTATCCAAATAGTAAAGGCAAAATATAAGAAGACTTTCTGTGTATTACTAATGCTGCGATTACATGAATTAAACCCTAAGGAACCAGAGGAGATTACAAACCTAATCTCTCTCTTGCTACTTAGGCTCAACCAAACAAGAATCCAACCCTTACAACGTTTTCCCAGCTTGCCTTATATAGGCCGAGCTTGGGTGGTTTACAGCTAATAAAGACAAAAGACTCAATCGTGGTGGTGTCAGTTTCTGTCGAGTAAGGCGGTTTACACTCCGAGGCTGGATCCCGAGCTTCGGTCTCTTCGCCATGATCCGAATACTTTCCACTCCGAGTCTTTACTTCGCTCAAGTGTAGCTTCTCTTCCTTTATCCGTCCGAATCATCGCTACTAATCCTTTCGGTGTGGTTTTGCTTTCTGGGTGCGAGACACGTGGTCCGAGGAGTTTTTACCCCCTACAGTTTGCCTCTTTCCTTTCCTTGTATCGAAGATGCGAGGAGAGGAAACTCCCTTTCCTGCCACCTCTTTGTCGAGTATCCTCACTGCTTTCCACGTGTATACTCTCCTTTAAGACACGTTCCCCTAGGCTCGCGGCCCTTTCACCTTCTGACCGGTGGAGTCGGTTTCTTCACTATTTAAGTTTCGTTTCTCCATCTAAAAATCTTTTAGACCTTTCGTTTTCATCTTCCTTGGCGCCGGCGGCCTTTTCCCGTGAAAATTCTTTCACCTATAACTTCATATCAAACGATTCTTCCGCCCTTTTCTCTTCAACCCATTGTTGTAAGTGTTCTTTTCTTTCATAAAGTTGACTTCTTTAGGATTTTCCCTTCTTCCTCCTTTGTTTTCCGGTTGCCTCTGCTATTTCCGTCACCGGTGGTGTTGCTTTTTTCCTGTTTTTCATCCTTTTCCATGTCATCTGTCTCTGCAATCGAAGCCCTTTCTTCAAGGCTGAATGGTTTACACCCTGAGGAGAGGGGCTTTCGAATCGAGTCCCTTGATTCTCCCAGACTAACTCCGGCGCTAGTCGAAAAGTATCAGTGCAACGAAGATGTTCTGGTAGTGACGATTCACCAAATTACCGCTGGATTACTTCTTCCTCTCTATCGATCCGATAATCCTTTGTTTCTTAAAATTATTTGCTCTCTTTATCCACCTCGAGGCGTGATGCAACTTACCTGTAGCGCAATCTATCTTATTAATCAATGGGTTCTTCGGTCTGAGAATAACATTCCTGCCGAATCCACAGCGAGATATTATTACAACGCCGAAAACTTCTTTAAGCATTACGAGCCCTTTCTGACTGTAGACAATGAGTTGGCTCCTTTCGGAGTTAGCTTTCGGATGGTGGCAGGTAGCCAAAATGTTCTTCCCGAAGCTTTAGTTTATTCCTTGGACGAAGATTGGTCTTCGGAGCCTATACTTCTCAAGGGACCTATACTCCGAGGCTGGAAGGACTCTGGCCGATTCATCGTTCGAACTGAGTTCGAGATGGGTCACGAATTTGAGACTCGGCACTTGTTCTCTATTTGCTTTCCTGACAAGGATAGGAGGTTGCCTCGCTCTTTTTCGGGCAAGGGGAAGGATGTCGCTGTTGAGTCTTCGGGCACCTTAAAGCGTCCTCGGCCTGATGAGGAGACTATGCAACAGGTAACAAATACTCTCGACCTTTTCCGAAGTATTCATACTTGCCTCTGTTTGTTTCCTGAGGAAGACGGGTCCTTGTCAGCTGGGACAGCTTTTAGGTGCCTTAAAGTGCAGTCGTGATTTGATGAAGATTAGCTATGGGGGAAATTCTGAAGTTCCTCGGCCGCTGAAAAAAGCTGCTTTGCAAGTAATGCTGAAGGGGTTTCAAACTAACCGTCACCAAGCTGCTATGGCTCCTCCGAAGGAGACTCCAGGTGTTCACCAGGAAATTTCAACATCAAAGGTGACTGAGATGGAGGACGAGGAAGTGAATGCTACAAGCCCTCGTACTGTTCCTCCCTCCATCGTTGGTGGTACCTTTGCCTCGGCTGTAATCCCTGGGACTTCGAGTGCTAGTGCTGCCTCGGAATTTATTCCTTCAACTGCTTCTGTGCCGACGGATTTGGCTAGTGCCCCTACCTCTGCAGTAGGAGTCTGCGCAAATGCTTTTGGAGAACCTTCTGTTCTTTCCTCGGATATGATTATTACGCCAGTGGACCTCATTTGCCCCCAAGAGGATGGTTCATACATTGAGATGGATCCTGCCATGCAGCTTGTTGCCAGCTTTCCACAAAGTTCGGTGTTTCCGCCTGCTCCTAGCTATGCTTGCAGGTACAAGCAATCTTATACTGTCGAGAGGTTCAAAGAAGTTTTGTACGAGAATTATTGCCCTGGTGAATTTACTACCGAGGTTTCAACTTGCTTTGAGGCTCACGCCTCGGATCCTTTAGGGCAGCCCTTAGACCCAGATTTCTGCAAAAAACTTGGCGATCTCTTTGGAGGTGATTGTCCTCGAGCCGAGTATGATTGTCGCCATCCTCCCCTGTCCTATGAGGAGAATTTAGCCATGGTTCAGGCGGTGAGTTGCGTTTCTCTGCTTTTCATCTTGATGTTTCCGAAGTGCTTTGTTAATCTGTTTGTGCTACTTTTTACTAGGGCGACTATCATGCCACCGGCCTTTTGACGCACAATTTTGATCAAGCTGGTGAGACCGAATATTATGCACGAGAGTTTCATCGGATGCAGGAGGAGCTTGCCCAGGAGAAAGTTCGCAGTGCTGAAGCGAAGAAACAATCTATATGTAAGTCCCTTATTTTTCTTATTTTGCTTTGATGGGAGCATATGTTTTCGGCAGCCTCGCCTAAGACAGGTTTGCTGCTTGCATATGAAAAGGCGAGCTGGAGAAGTTAGAGAAAAAACTTCAGGAGAATCAATTGACTATTGATCAGCTTCGAAATTGCCGACAATCGTCTCATGTTGCTTCAAGCAACGAAGGCTATCTTGCTGATCTCGCAATGCTGTTGGAGGAGAGGGATAGAGCTTTAGAAGATGTAAATTACTATAGGCTGAAAAGGCAGGAGGCCGAGAGTACTTATGTGAATGAGAGGAAGAAGGTAGATCAAGGCAAGCGCCTTCTTGAGGAAATGACGAATAGAAATACGATATTGTCTCGAGAAAATTTCTTTTTCCAAATGGATGCGACTCGCTTGCAACAAGAGGGAGATGCAGCTCGCTTGGAGAGGTCGATTAGTGCCTCGGGTAAGGTTTTAATTGATAGATTGGAGGGGAGGGTCAGAGAGTTAAAGGTGCAACTGTCTACACTGCAGAATGTTAATAAGGAGCTAACTACTGCGAATGATACTTTGAGTAAGAGTTTGAATGATAAATGCCGAGAGCTAGCTCGAGCAAATAAATCAAACGTTCAGACTGCTGCTCTTGTTGACGAGTACCGAATAGAGATAGCTAAAAGAGGGGTCGTTACTTCTGATGATATCCGAAAGAATGCCTCTGTGCCTCGCTTTACAAGTCAGCAGCAAGTTACTGAATATGTGGTTGTTAAAGAGAGTAGGGAACTAACCCAAATTTTCGCTTTTCTGCTTTACTTCGTAGCCCTGATTAGGCCACTGTGTTGTTATTCTTATGTTTGTTGTTTTCGCTCTCAGGCATCGAAGCTAACTTGAAGAAGCAGGTTATCGACGCCGAGGTAGCGAGGAACGAAGCCACGAGCCAACTGGTGACTGAATCCGAGCTGAAGTTGGAAGCCGAGAGGAAAGTTAAGCGGTTGACTAAAGAATTATCCGAAGAACGCCAGCACCGCTCTGCTGAGTCGGCTAGGTTTTCTCGAGAGCTTGAGCTGGAACGCAGGCGTCATGCCAAAGAAGTGACACATCACACTAAACTATTATCCCAAGAGAAGGAACTTCGTCTTAGACATGAAGCACGAGTGAGGGATCTGGTGGTCGGTTTTGGCCTTGTGCGTCATGAGTTGAGACATGGTCAGGCCATAGGAGAACTTCTTTCTCAGTCTGCTATTGCCAATGCCTTTGCTACAAGTAGGGCCTGCCGAAAGCATGGTCGTTTTCTTTTTAGAACCATTGGTGTTGAACCCCCTGCTTATGGTGCTATTGGCGCGCGGGATTCAGACGTTGTATCTCCTATTGACAAGTATCTGCTTCCGCGGGAAGTTTATGCATCCTTAGCTAGAGAAGAGCTTTGAAGGAGGGGCCTACTGGAGAATTTTTTAGGAATAGCTAGTAGTAATAGTGATAATGATGCTGCTCGAGGTGGTGATTCTCGGAGTGTTAATAGTGCCGCCGAGGGAACCCGTGATGGTCCGGGCGAATTTGCTCATGGTTCCGAAGAAGGTCCTCGTGATGGTACCGATTGTTCAAAGGATAGTTCACACCTTTAGCTTATACAATTGTGTTTTTCTTTTGTGGCTGAACTCGCTCCTTTTTGCGTATTTGGGCGCCTTTTGCTTTCGCACTTCATTTCCTGCATTTTTTGCACATATATATATATATATGTATGAAGAATTTATTTTTGTTAGAATGTTTTTGCCCCTCCTCGGGACTGTTTTTTGTTTTTGAGGAGGTCCCTTGGTTGAGTAATTTACTTGTGTATGCAAGCAAATCAACTGCCTCGGGGTTCCATCTTCCTCTATAGGTAGATGTTAATCCCATTTATCGTCCCCTCGGCGCCCGAGGACGTTTTCTCCTCGTGGCCGTTTGGTAGTGAGTACGAATGTATCGTCGGCTTATGTAGCCTTGATTCAAAGTGCTCACCGCTATCGGGGTGTCTTGTGGGTAGAGGACCGTGCCATATAACTCGTAGGGCCCTTACGATTTATATGGTCATCGGCTCTGTGCCTGCCATTCGAGGACTTTTTTATTTTTTGGCGTTTTATGCCTTTGGCGTTACAGCCTGTTTGGCGTTTTATGCCTTTGGCGTTACAGCCTGTTTGGCGTTTTATGCCTTTTGGCGTTACAGCCTTTGCGATGGTGTTTACAGTATTTTGTAGTTTGACTTCGATGTGAGCTGCATCAATGAGTGCTATTTTCATTTATTTATTCTCTTCGGATGTTGCTTACAAATGGAGCTACTTTCTTAAGCCAAATGTTTCAAGTGTCTCCCCTCCACTGGGGTTTTCAATTTTTGCCCTTCAAGATTAATCAGACTATAAGTATCGTTACCGAGCTGTCTTTCAATGACGAACGGGCCAACCCAAAATGGTTCCTGCTGGACACTGCTGCCTTTGCTGGACTCGCCGGATTGTTCATTCGGGGTCTGGAGGTTGTATGCTGCTACAAGGAATTGCTCTCTGTTTCCCAAGTTTTGTTTTTCTTCGCCTCCTTCCTGTTTCATTCTTGGCATCCCAGCTTCGATGTCAGCTATGAATTTTGCTATGCTTTCATACGATATCTTCGGACTCTTGTTTTGCTCCGAGCATTCCTTACTTGCTTCTCTTGTTTGTACCTCGATTTGGTGGCATGCCCGAGCCTCGGAGGGGTCACCTCGGATTTCAGCAATCCCAGTTGGCGTTGGGAATCAAATCTTTTGATGCAAAGTGGATGCGACTCCCATGATGCTATGTAACCATGGTCTACCAACTATGGCATTATAGGGGGATTCAATGTCCACCACGCAGAATAAAGTTGGATGTTTCTCGCTACCGGCATGAACTGTGAGCATTAACTCTCCTCGGGGCGTCGACGGCTTTCCATTAAAACCAAATATATTGTAGACCGAAGGCACCAGAGCAGCTTTCTTACCCTTCATTTTGTCAAACATCTGTCCAAATAGTATGTCCACCGAGCTCCCAGGGTCCACCAATACTTTAGGCATGGCTATCTTTCCCATTTGCAAGGTAGTAACCAAAGGATCATTGTGCAGTCTGCCATCGTTGGGGATGTCTGCCGCTGAAAAGAAAATTGGCTGCTTCTGCCATTCCTCCAAACGAGTCCTCGTGACTACACTGAGTATCTCTTGTCCATCCAAGTCTCTTTTGTGGATGCGTCCAGTCTGGATTCCTTCTAGTCCTTTCGAATGAACTATTGAGTTGCAAGCTCCGAACCTTGGTATATCCCTGTCGATGGTAATTACGTAGGCTTCGTGCTTTGCCTCATCCTTGGATTGTGATTGATTTGGAGGTGGTTGTGGTAACTCCAAGAGGTGTTTAAATTGTCCCCTAGCAATAAAGAAATAGATTTGATCCTGCGCCGTGACGCAGTTCTCAGTGGTGTGCCCATTGAATTTGTGAAATTGACAAAAATCCCTCGAGTTTTTTGTATGTTTCGGCTGATTTCCTCGACTGCGTGGATATCTGATTTCACTGGCATATTATGATTGTTCAATGATCCGAAGGGCGTCTTCGATGGGTACGCAGAGTTTTGGGAGCTTTCGGTCATGGAATGCCGGAAATCCTGGTTTGGTTGTCCCAAATTTTCTGTTGCCCTGTCCTTGCTGGTTATTGCTTCCTTCAGGCTCTCCCCGAGGGTTGTTGCCTCGGTTGTCATTGTATTTTCGGTTATCATGGTATTTCCATCGCCGAATTTTCCTTCGGTCCCATATCTACCACTGTCATCCTGTCTTTCTCGCTTTGTCATGTCTCCGAAGTGAGTGTTTGCTGCTTACCCTCGTTATTCAAGTGATAAATTGTTGATGGAGTGGACTGCTTTAGAATTGTTTCTTTTCCCAGCGCTGCTTGTTCTTTTATTTCCTCCAGGGTGATTCGCTCCTTTTGGTACTTCCTTAGGTCCTGTAATGTTTCAAGGTTCTTCGAGAAGAGTCTGTCGTACAGAGGATGATCTTTATCCAGAGCGTTTAAGAATGCTCGAACTTTATCCTTTTCGGTGGCTCCATTTCCTACTTCGACACATTGCTCGGTCCATCTGCTTGTTAGGCTTTTTGTTGATTCGCCCGGACATACTCGGATGCTAAATAGCTTCTCCACTCCCGGCTTAGAGGAGTTGTTGTATCGAAAATGTAGAATAAAGACTTTGGAGAGCTCCTCGAAGGACGAGATCGAGCCAGCTGCGAGGTTGTCGTACCATGCGAGGGCTTCTCCTTTCAAGCTAGAGGGGAAATACTTGCAAAGCACTTCATCCCGATTGGCGTATGCTAGAAATACTCGGAGATACATCTTGATATGTACAGTGGGGTCCCCGGTACCATCAAAGATGGAGGTAAAGGTTGGCATTGTGCATTTTACTGGAATAGGTAGTGAAAGGATTTCCAAACTTAGTGGAGAGCGGTTTACATCGTTCATGGCTTGAGTGAGCTTATTTCTGTCACTTGATTGGATTCTATTGTCGAAGAGCTCTGCTCGCAGTGCTTTGATTTGGTCCATCATTACTTGCTGTAGTGCTCTTGTCTCGGTGTCCTTCCTCATCGAGTTACCTTCGGTGAATGTATGCATGCTTGCTTTTGTGTACTCTGGAGGTGCAGTCTTTTTGCTAGACACTGTGATTTCATGACCTTTACTGTGGCCCTTGGCCTTTGTGAATGTTTTAAATTCGGATGGCTCCTTCGGTCGAGATGCGTTACTGGGGCGAGAGTGTCCTTCGCTGCCTCCCTTGTAGTTGGACGCCGATTTTTCCGCTACCTTCTTGTTAGCTTCGGCCAGCTGTTTCTTTAGCTTTTTTATTTTTCTGTTTTTCAAGATTAATTTTCTGAATTGTTCAGCTCTGACTGTATTTACTTCGGTAGGTAGTTGTTCGGGCATTTCATTTTCAGGATCAGATTCTTCGTTCTCTTCTTCCTTATTTTCACCGTTTTCTTCTTGTATTTGTTGTTGACGTGGCTCTTCTGTTTCTGGAAATCCGTTTCCTTCGGGACCTAAATCCTCTACCACCACTTCGTCTTCGTTTACATGCTCTCGGTGTTGGACTGTGCTAGCCGCTACCTCAGGAGATAACCCTTTACTGGTTGAAAATCTGGTGTTGTGCTGTCTGGAAGATCCGGTACCTTGCTTCGAGGAGCCTACACGCTGCTTCGGAGCGTGTTCCAAATGGGAAGCCATTTTATCGATGACCTGTCAAGAAACAAAAAACCCGTGAGGTCCAAGGCGGCTAGCGCAGTGTACTTTGTCGGCCATGTAAATCTACTCTGCAACTAATTTTTTAGACGAAACTGAATGTCCTATTTGCCCTTTTTAGATATATCTCTAACTGTTTATTTTGTCATGTAGCCCAAATCATGCTTTTTCGTCTTGTTCCTTTTATGAAGTTTTATTTCCAAATGTAGCAAAAAAAATTTAAAAACCCTAAAACGGATTTGATGTATTCTATGAAATCTTAAAACCCTAAAATGGATTTTGATGTATGTTATAAAGTTTGAAAACCCTAAAAATGAATTTGATGTTTATTATCAAATTTGAAAACCCTAAAAAATGAATTTGATGTATAATATGAAATTTGAAAACCCTAAAAAATGGATTTGAAATAAATAACATGAGTTTTTAGAACCCTAAGATGAATTTCCGTAATCAGCACGATTTTGCAATCGTTTGTATTCTAGGCTACAAAATGTTTTTAATGCGAATATTAACTGCCTCTCTCGGAGATCGATTTTATCATGCCGAAGTTTTGAGAACTCTTTAATGGATGACTTTGTCGTCTGATGTTATGCTCAAAAGATTCTTAAACACGCTAAAGCCTTTAAGGTTATTTAGATGCTTAAGATACAGGAGCTATTTTCATGAAAGCAAACTTTTGAAAAATCTTTGGAGAAGATTAGAAAGAAATACAATACAAAATTTGAAAACCCGAAAATTCACAGGCAAACCCTAAGTTGTTTTAATCATCCCTGTTTCTAGCGCCAAACTGTACGAGTAGAAAATCTGCATAAGCACCCAAGGTACTAAAGCCATCTGATCTACTCGCACATACAGTATTTGAGATGAGAATCAATGGTACGAAGACCATAAGAACAATACCGAAGGTGATATGAACAGTAATTAAAGACTTTAT
>JAJJMA010305853.1:0-12456 GCA_023529015.1 Papaver nudicaule | reverse complement strand
TTCATTACCTGATATTATCTCTTGAATGCTTTAGTTGTGATATCCTGTTTGATTTCATTTATCAATGATATTTGCTGATAACTTGTCTTAATTTGCTGTAGAAGTGGAAGAACGTCCGGCGCAAATCTTTAGGGTGATTTCCCCTAGTAGTTATTTTCAGGTATGAACTCTAATTAAGCTATGATTGTGTATGATTGCTAGTGTGACTCAGTTACAGATGAGAATTAAGCTCATTATCAGTTTAGTTCTGTGGTCAAATATTTGAGCTACTGTAGCTTGTTCTCTCTTTCATATAAGATGAGAATTATGTCGTAAGCGTATGCCAGGGATTCGGCTACCATACCGCATAGTTGTTTGTTATACCCAATATTGCATGTTATTGATATGATTATAGACAATTCTGTTAGTGGGTCATATTATGTTATTCAAGTGGTTGTTCTGTCAACTATATAGACAACTCAAAGCTTTGTTTCCTTGTTTCACAGAAATCTCACATCTGAGGTCGACTGACTACTCCATTCGGCGTCCTAAAAGCTTCTTCTGATCCAAGGTATCATTGCAGAACATTGCATAAACTGAAAACTGCTGAAACACACAACCTTCTAATCTAGGAGTAGTAAAAACACAGGCAAAAATGTATGTATGTCTGTTTTATAAATTTAGGATTGTGAATGAGTGCAGTGAATGGATGTATAAACGGTTGTATGATTTTCAGAGTTTGAATGAAATGTGTGTTAGTTGAATGAGAATGGATGTATTTCAGTGGGAATGAATGGAAAATTACAGGATTTCGATTCAATATTGCAGGTTTAGAAATGAATTGTATTGTATTGCATTGCAGGTTCAGGAAAGAACTGTAGTGCAGGTTCACAAATGAACTGTATTCCAGATTCCAGAATGAATTGTATTCCAGGTGCAATTGTAACGCAGGGCTTAACGCTTGGCAGCGTTATTTTTTTTTAAATAATACAGTTTCTTCCAACGATAACAGACGTTACACAAATCCGTTAGTTGTAAAAACACGTGGCAAATCCTAAAAATGTTACAAATGCGTTTTCCACGAATAAAAACGTTGACTAAGCCGTTAAAATTTATCCGTTACACGCCGTGGTTTAACGGGAGTAAAAGTTGTTCGATCCGTTACGACAGAGGGACAGGTGGCAAGTGATGAACCGTTAGAAAATAGATTCCACCAGTACATTCCGTTACTTTAACAGTTAGGGTATCAGTTGCACAGGCACAAACGGTGCTGGCTGTTTCAAAACAGTTACGAAAACTGCCAGCTGGCAAACGGATAAACCGTTACTGCACAAAACATTGTCGGGTGCAAACGTTGCTGTTAAGAGTTGTTCGATCAGTTACTGCCCACAGTAACGGTAGACCGTTACAGTAGGTTGCCACGCGGCACGGCATGATGGTATGTCTAATCCGTGACAATATTTATTGCAACAGATGCATGTGTTGCTGTAATTATTGTAACGGCAACAATAACGGCGTCCCGCCAACGGCCACTCGCCGTTGCTTTAATTTTTGGTAACGGCCCTGGGCCGTTGCTAAAAAGGCAATTTCGTGTAGTGCTCCCCAGACCCACCGGTTCCAAGAGTAAATGAATCCCTAGCTCATCAGTACAACACAGTGAACTCTCTATTTAATGAAGAAGGAAATGATTGGGATGTGAATCTGCTTAATACACTATTCAGTCCCAATGATGTCAGTCAAATCTTGAAGATACCTATCCATCCAACTAAGGAAGATAGATTGATATGGAAGCTAGAGAATAATGGGAATTTCTCAGTCAAATTTGCCTACAACAAAATGTATCAGGAAAAACATGAAGGTCATGGTACGGCTGCTGCTGACATGAAGAAAATTTGGGCTAAACTGTGGAAGTTAAGCTGCATTCCAAGAATTCAGCATTTCTTATGGAGGTGTTTGAGTGGTACTTTATCTACTAGAGTTAGACTCTCTGTGGCCATGAAGAATATAGATAAGAGATGTCCCAGAGGCTGCACCCATAATGAAGACGACATTCATGTCTTTCTGTCATGCGACTTTGCAAGAGCAGCGTGGTTGGCTTTAGCCAATATTCAGACTGGTGGAATTCAGTCTTTCCGTATCTGGATTATTAGCTGGTTTGAAGAGCTAAATAACGGCTTCATTTATCAAGAGAGCAACAGTAGCCTGGTGTATTTGGGGTGAGAGATGCAAAGTAATCTTCCAGGGAAGTAACATTGATCTAGATATCTTTGTCATCAGGACAAAAACCATCTTGCAGTCACATTCTGTTCCTTCTAACTATTCCAGTCCTGTAGTGAATGTTAGAGTGAATAGGATTAATTTGCATTGGTCCCCTCCCACACTAACTTACCTCACTATTAACTGTGATGGCTCATTTGCCAAAGAAAATAAATCAGGTGGCCTGGGACTAATAATGCGTAATTTTGCAGGTATACCAAGTGCTGCCAAATGCGAATTCCTCAAGGAAGTAAGGAGTGCGGAGCATGCTGAGTGTCTATCTCTAAGGGAAGCTGTTCAGTGGGCAAGAAGAATGAAGCTGGAAAGAGTGAACTTTGAGTCAGATTCACAGCTGGTGGTGAATGCAGTCACTAAAGGAGCAATACTATCAACTGGCGACTGCAACATTTTATTTCCGAAATCATTTCTGTTTTTAGTAGTGAGCCTCTTTGGAAATGCTATTATGTTCCAAAGGAAAAGAATAAGGTAGCTGACATTCTCTCAAAGAATGCCATAATTGAAAAAATTAGTAGGAAGTGGGCAAATGTTATGCCAAACTGTATTGTCAGCCAAATTCTAGCTGAACAGAATCATGTCCAATCTTCTTTATAATCAATCTATTCATATTAAAAAAAAAAAGGGGGAGAATTATCTGGCGTTGCAGCATCTTAGCTAGAACTGAATGTTTTCTCTTTAAATTTGGTAGGGGCGCGCCAGACCTTGCACCAGTTTTTAACAAGGCTGGCTTTTTAATCAGCCAACACAAAGTATTTTTTTTAAAGTCTGACCTCATGTGTATTCTTATTTTGATTTGTTAATAATAATAGTCCCACATTAGACAAGGCGATTTCAAAGATCTCGTATATATCAGATTAGGAAGGCAACCTATCGGCAACAGCAATGGATATATTGGATGCCCACTTTATCTAATAGGCTTACATGATCTATCAGCCAAACTTCACATTATAAATATGTGATATTTAATTAAACTCCGGACGGGCCTTTCCATCCATTGTTTTGCTGGCCTCTCCATTCTCTTTGTAAGGTGGTTAAAGGAGGTACAAACTACAAAGGATATATTTTGGAGATACAAACTACAAAGGATATATTTTGGAGATGTGCAGGTTAGTGCAATACCAGTTTGGAGAATGCAAATGACCCGAAGCCTGCTCAATGACATGTGTTTTTCTTCTGTGTTTATGGGGAAGATATGTGTTTTTCTTTTGTGTTTATGGGGAAGATATTCTCCGGATTGGGATATTCTCAAACCCAGGGCCACTTTTGTTACCTGCAACATGTACTACGGAACCCGACTTTTGATTGTTGATTGTCTATTCAATTCAATTGCTAAATTTGTGTACTTTGGGCAGGTATAGGTAAATTACATTATTTTTGGATGTGAGCTTGCAGTTGGCTAAGACCATTACTGGAGCCAATACCATCACCGCAATAACAAATGGAAATTCATTCATTCAGATTTTGCAGCCAATAAAAATACCAAAAAGAAAAAGAAAAAGAAAATATTGCAGCCAATACAATGACTACATATCATTATTATTATCACCATATCTGTAGCAAACCTTGCTACTTCTAACACAGTCAAGGCTGGCTGCTTAGATGGTCCCGGCTTTAGCTTGCAAGTTTATCATGCATTAGTTGGTCTTGTTTAATGGAGCCTTCCAATAAACATTTTCCTGAATAGGTATTTTTAGAGTTGGTAAACCCCAGAATTCAGGTGTCTTTGGATGGCAATTGAGGTTTGCAGGCTAATATTGGATTTATTTTGGAAGATTCTGAAGCATCTTTCCTTCCCAGTAAGCTCAACACTTAGTAGCTACAACCTGAACCTGCAATCCATTTTGACATGAAAGGAGAGTCAGCAGGTAATCAAGTTTCAATTTTGCCAATGGTGCATGGTAGCATCAAAACTGACTAGGCGAAATATCCTTTTCTTCATCTTACTTTTAGGAGGTTCCCTCTTGGACATTACACTATTTATGGGGCCTTGAAGATATTGGGTATTAGAGTGTCAACATACACATAACACCTCACTCTTTGATAAACCCATAAAGCAAGGACGAATATTTCGAAGATGTAAACACGACGAAGGTACATGATGAAACTGTACCAATAACCAAAAAGTTTTGTCCATCAACGAGGAATTTGGATTTGAAGAAACGGCATTTGAATCGGATGATTTCCTCATCTTCTCGTTCCCACTAATCCAAATTCATTTGTAACAGATATAGACGCTGAAATAATTGGTTTTCGAATAGAATTCCACTAATCCAAATTCATTTTTAACAGATACTGAAATAATCGGTTTTCCAATAGAATTTTGGCCCAACAAATTTCCGTGCAACCCCAGATAAGAACCACAGCAATACCAAGCTGCATAAGCTAGGACTGAATGTTTAATCTTAGATTTGGTAGGGGTTGCACCAGGTCATCTGCAGTAGCAGAGGCGACATATGAGAACCCCAGCAGCAAGCTATACTGTAATGGGAAATGCAGGCTATGTATATCAGATAATTAAACTGATAAGAACAGATACTACACTTGATCTTAGCCAAAAGGCCAAGAAAGGTATACTTACCTGGATTATTGATTCTCTTTTTATAGTATTTGGTTTCCGTTCTTCTGCCTTAACTAGTCTATGTGGTACTAAATCTTCAGTTCACCCGCCTTAGAAAGGATGAGTTCAGCAACGACGTAAATAAACTTAGGTGAGTCCGTGAAGATGTGATGAATTTCAATTTATATAAAGCAGATCATAGGCTTCATGTCGTCAATGAGAGCTTATTGATTGACATTTAATTACCACTGAGAGCCAATGCTTAGGATGTAATAATTGGCTTGACGGATCAACTCCTTTTCTATCGACTTCTTAGTTCAGTTTAATGTTTAAGAACTGACGACTCTGTACGAAAGCGAGTCTTTTGAATGAAAAAGAATTTCTTTCGGTATTTACACATTTTTATGTTTGAAGCCGAATGGAGAATTGCAGTAACACTAGAGCAAAATGTTAGATTTTGGAATTCTGTAGGCATCTAAGATATACAGACATTTGCTGCCTAGAGTACTATGACATTCGAACTATGCCTTTGATAGAACGAACAGAACCATGAAGTGTTCAACCCTGCTAGTAGTCAAGATAAGCCATCCAACCGAACACACTACTAAAAAAGACGGCAGATCCAGCACTAGACGTCATTAAGCTTTAACTCATCAAGCAGATACTATGAACATGCTTACAGAGGTGAGATACTATGGCCAAAAGGGGTAGTCTGCTAGGGGAAGGTGTTCATGCTGTGGAATGTGCAACTTCCCCTTCTGGCATGTCTTAGTGACTCAGCGTTTGAAACTTCAGTTTCAGTAAGAAAAACTCATCAAGCAGAATAGGGCTCTAACCCAGGCCCTTCTGGAAATTTTGGACTTGCAAGTTGTTGGGTTCCTCTTTTTCAGAGAAACCCTTCAAAAATGGCACATGCTTTGAGCCCTTGCCAAAGTATGCAAGCCCTTGCGCCGTCACTCCCCCTAGTAATTTTTGAGACCCCTTTAGTTTTCCAACTTTTTTAAATACTAAACTACCCCTCACATGATTAGAGTTAATAATAAGATTAGAGTTAAGTATATAATTAAAGTTTTAGATAATTTTGGTGAGAGAAAATCAGATTTTTGAGAGGATTTTTTTGTTGGAGAGGGAAGAAAAAGAGGGAAAAAAAAAGAAAAAATTTGATTTTTTGGTGTGATTCTTGTTTTGTTTGTGTGTTTTGTGAAATTTTTGGGGGGGATAACATTGATGAACCTCATCGTAACAAACATACGATGATCGTTGCGAGAAATCCGGTTATGGGAGAATCTTCATCGTCACGAAACGTTTTACCGGAAACTCAAGAAAACAACGATTTCGATGATTTTTTTGTCCCAAATCCTGAAGATGAGCACTTATATGATGAACCCATTGCTTCAAATACACAGGTATACTTCAAAATCATGTTTTATGGCCGAAATCGAGCTAAAGGTGAGACTTTTATGTCTCACCAGCGCCATATTCGGCCCCTATTATGGCAGCCGAATGTTCAAGACGAAGAACAGTTCGGCTGCCATAATAGGGGCCGAATGTTGTTTTTTTTCGAAATATATTGACACATTCGGCCTCTAAACTTTAGCAGCCGAATCCACATTCGGCTGCTAACCTAAGTACCAATAGAGGCCGAATGTAAGGCTGCTGAATAAGAACTTGGATTCTTATTTTACAGCGTCACATTCGGCTGGCAAAAGCTCTCATAATAGGGGCCGAATGCTAATTCGGCTTGTAAATTTTAACAGCCGAATGTACATTCGGCTTCTAACATGATTTATCGTGCCAGCCGAATGTTAATTCGGCTGTCAATATGATCCAAAATAAAGGCCGAATGTGGATTCGGCTACTAACAAATGAAGGCCGAATGTTGCATGCTTACATGTGTTTCTCTCTTGTAGGTTGTTCCGGGTGGTATTGAAACAACCGCCGAAGATGTGGATCCCTTACAAACCATTCACGAAGATACTAGAGATCATTATCTACCTTTTCTCGGCTTGGTAGGTTTTTTTTACCTCGCTCTTCTCTTTTAGTCAACCCCATTGTATTTCAAATTCTTAGTTGTTTCGATTTGATTATGTAGACTTGGAAAAGTAGAGACGAATGCCGAGATTGGATCGTAGAACATGCAAAGAGAATAATGGGCGTGCTCGTAAAAGGTAGGGAAAGCTATGAATGGCGGTTAGTGATGGTTTGTGAGAGGAGTGGGGTAAGCACCTTGGTGAGAAGACACACGAAGAAACAAGTTCGAAAGCCCGGGAAGACGGATAAAAGGTACAAGACAATGACAAGGAAAGCGAATTGCCCTTTCAAGGTTGTTTTTAACTGCAACCGTACCGAAGAATTGTGGCATATGAATCCAAACATGGATTGCCGTCATAATCACGAACGTCCACATGACCTTCACGGACACTACAAAGTCGGAGCATTCAAACCAAATGAGTACAAGGAAATCGAGACGTTGTCGGAATTACGTGTCCCTCCCATAAAAATACTAGGGAAGTTGAAAAAGGATAACCCGCAGAACAAGAGTAGCTTGAAACAAGTATACAATGCAAGAGCTACAATTAAAAGGAGGGGTTGCCAAGGTAGGAGTGTGATTAAACAATTGATGTGGTTATTTGAGCAACACAACTACACGGTCAAGAAGGATTTGGATGGCAAAGGAAGAGTGAGGAACTTATTCATTGCCCACCCGGCAATGGTCCAATTGGCCTTATGCTTTCCAGAAGTTCTTTTGTTGGACTGCACTTACAAAACCAATAGGTATCAAATGCCCTTGTTGAACATAGTTGGTCATACGTCGACAAAGGCACCATTCACGGTGGCATTTGTTTTTATGAATGACGAGACGACCGAGAGTTATGAATGGGCATTGGACGCATGTAAGATGCTCTACGATCCGGAAGTGCTTCCCAAGGTATTTGTGACCGACCATGAAGATGCATTGATGGCGGCTATAAGAAATGTATTTCCCGACGCCGTGAACTTCCTTTGCACCTATCACATTTGGAATTGTGTCAAGAAAAAGTGCCAACCGATAATACAACCTATCAAGATGGGTGAAATTCAGAAGATTAAAATGACACCGGAAGATCAACGAGAGCCTTTGGAAAAGGAGTTCCTTGCTAAGTTTGAAGCGAATGAAGAAATGTTTAGATTATTCTCGGAAGAGTGGGATAATTTGTTTTTTTCACCGACCCGTGGAATTTATAACTCAAGGTATGAATTGTTTGTTGATCGTTGGAGCGTACAGTTCGACGAAGTCATTAAGTATTTGAAGAAAGAATTGTTGGATCATCATGCAGTACGGTTTGTTTACGCTTTCACGAATGAGCACAAACACTTCGGGAACCGAGCCACAAGCATGGTGGAGGGGTCTCATTCCCGATTGAAGAAGAACTTATTTGGGTGTATCGACTCGTTCGTCTCCCTCTTCGATTCATGGAATGAGTATTTCACATGTGATGTTAGGAGGATCCTTGAAGAATTTGAATGGAATAGGATGATGCAACACCAAACTTATGGGGACCACAAGATGCTCCGCGGCCTTACTCATAACGTCTCACATCTATGCATCGAGATATTGATGAAAGAGAGAAAGAAAAAGGATAAACACAACATCCAACCGGGCGATGAATGTAATTGCATGTTGATGGAATCGATGGGACTTCCATGCCGACATATCATGGCCAACTACGAAGACCCCGATCTCATACCTTTTGAGGATATTGATCCACATTGGAAGCAATTAAGCTTTGTTCCTCGTCCAACCGATGATCCCGACGAACCCTTGGAGGAGACGGATGTTGGAAAAAGGCTCCTTGAGAAGTACAAGCGAAGTAACCGGGCGCAAAGGCAAATTCTATTGCACGAGTTGATACCGATCGTGGATCCATACACCGAGGAGGGATTGGAAGAACCGGAGGTTAGGCCGGGAAAGGGTAGGTCGAAGCAAACTATGACGAGGAAGGCAACTAGAGCTCACAATTTGCAAGCGTCTAAAGATTACACAAAAAGAAATCCTTCCGGTATTGAGTACCACAATGCAAAGTATGAGGAGGAGAGGAAGGAAATGGAGAAGTTGGGGATGCCGGTACAAGATAGTGTGTTGAGCTCAAGGAAGAGGAGCCGGGCAAACAAAGCTCCATCAAGCGTGGGAAATGGCAACAATAAGGGGAGTAAGACACCTAGCACACAACCTAGTTACAACAAGAAGTGGACTCTAAAAGACATCATCCCCAAGAATGTATTTGTTCCCACTCCACCGTCTCCCAAGCAACCTACCTTGGAAATAGAGAAAGGCAAGGGTAAGAAGATGGCGACACCACAAGAGAAGGAAATAACTCGCAAGACAAAACATGCATTTGGAAAATTTTCGGCACCAAAGGATAAGTCGGGTAATCTTTGTAGGAAATTCAACTTGATATATGGCAACTACATGGAGGACCTTCCCGAGATCATCCGACCTTATATTATAAGCATGGAAGATGTTGAAGGAGATGGCAATTGTGGGTATCATGTGACGGGCGAGCAACTAGGTCCCTTCGCGGCTTCTCCGACACCCGGTTGGCATCAATGCAACTACATTCGAGAGAGGTTAGACCTCACACTATGCAACAACCGGGATTTCTACAAGGAAATGATGAAGGATGGCATTAGGGGAGTAGCGGGTACAAATGAGGAATTTATACAATTTCGAAGGAGACTACGTGGAGGCCCTACAATCGAAGATGGACATTGGATGGATTTTCCAATATGCGGGTTCCTTATAGCGGATGCATTCAATTGCGTGGTACATTTCTACTCCTTTGCTTTGAGTCAAACTTATGTACCGCTTAAGACTCCTTGCGATGCCAATGTGAATGATAGGAGACTTTTCATCGGGCATGTTGGAAGATGTCATTTTATTGGTCTGAAGCTACAACCTAGTTGCCCACTACCTCCATTTCATCCCCATAGCTTTTGGGAAAACGTAGAGAGAAACTACTCATGTGATTGGTATAACAAATACAAGACGGGAATTGATGCATGGACCGCTTACTACATGGAGCAAGGCATCCCTCAATGTAACGTATCGGATGGTGATAGTGAAGACTTGGATGATGATGATTTGATTGAAATGCACTCTTACATTGAAGAAGTAGAAACGACGGTCGGATTTGAAGAAGTTCAAGGAATCGAGGAGATGGTCACCGACTTGGGTTAACCTACTACGTTTTCCCGAATGTTCTTGTTGTTTTTTGTTTGGTTTGGATGCAATTCCTTTTTTGGTACATTCGGCTCACACGAAATGCACTTTTTTTTATATTATTAATTAGAAACATGCATTTCCATGTTTGGATGTTAGTGTTGTTCGTATTTAAACGTTTCTCCTTTCCATAGTTTCCACTTTTTTTGATATTATTAATTATTCGGCTTCTAAATAGAGGCCGAATCCACATTCGGCCTGCAACATCTCACACTAAATAGAGGCCGAATCAATATTCGGCCCTCACGATAAATTTTTATAGAGGCCGAATGTTGGGGTGTAAAAATTATTGAAACTCTGTGTAACATTCGGCCTCTAAAAGCTAGGTATTTTAGGGGCCGAATATTCATTCGGCCCTCACGATAAGTTTTTATAGAGGCCGAATGTTGGGAGTAACAATTATTGAAACTCAGTGTAACATTCGGCCTGTAAAAGCTAGGTATTTTAGGGGCCGAATTAATATTCGGCCCCCACGATAGTTTCCTTTTAGGGGCCGAATACATTGAGTAATATATGGTTGGTATGTGTAGGTAAGGAGGGTATTATTCGGCTTTCAAAAGAAACAGATATAGAAGCCGAATGTACATTCGGCCCTCACGATAGTTTAACAATAGAAGCCGAATATATTAAACGGTAAAGAACTTAGACAACCACAATGCAAAGATGAAAATACAACAATAATAATAAGTAAACCAAACTATTATTGACCGCTTCCAAACATTTCACCAAACTAATTCATTGACCGCTCTCAATCTTTCATAACATTCAACAAACTTGAATTCTCGGTGATGGATAAGGTAATATCGCTGCCGAGCTAGATTGAAAACTTCTTCGCGTGATACACCTCTATTGCTTTGGGCCATTGCTCTTCTAATTCAGACGAACTCAGCTATTTCTCCGCTAATGTGGTTCCACCGAGTTCTAATTTCATTTTCATCTCTATCATTCGGATTATTCGTAGCACTCACGAACACATGAAAAACACGGTTCCAAAACGGCGCTTGTCCGGGTACCACAACACCGATCAAGCCATTCAATGATTCACGCATGAAAGAATAAGTAATCCCAAGATCTTCTATGTGGGTATAATTCCTCGCCATTTTGGAATAGCAAAAAACTTGAAAAATAAATTGGTATAACAACCTTTAGAAGTTGTATCGAAACCTTATATAGAGGAGCCCCAACGGATCTATTCTTGAACTCCAACGGATCTATTTTCGAACTCCAACGGATCTATTTTTGAACACAATAACTCTTTTTTGATAGTATTAAACATTCGGCCTTCAACATCCTACATTAACAGGGGCCGAATATACATTCGGCCCTCACGATAATTTTTTTAGAGGCCGAATGTTTGGGTGTAAAAATTATTGAAAAACTATGTAACATTCGGCCTCTAAAATCTAGGCATTTTAGGGGCCGAATGTTTATTCGGCCCTTACGATAAATTTTTTTAGTGGCCGAATGTTGGGTCGTAAAAATTATTAAAACTCTGTGTAACATTCGGCCTCTAAAATCTGGGTACTTTAGAAGCCGAATATGGATTCGGCCCTCACAATAAATTTTTATAGAGGCCGAATGTTAGGGTGTAAACATTATTGAAACTCAGTGTAACATTCGGCCTCTAAAGTCTAGGTATTTTAGGGGCCGAATGTATATTCGGCCCCCACGATAGTTTCATATTAGGGGCCGAATGTACATTCGGCCTCCACGATAGTTCCATTTTGGAGGCCGAATGTGACCTGCATATTGATTCCCAAACATAACATATAACATAACCAAATAACAAAACACCAAAGGTACTTAAAAACATAAAATTCATTGTAGCATACCCCACTTAAATAAATTTCAACATCCAAAGTACTTAACATGAACAACATAGTCTTGAAAAGAAATAAATGCCGAACTAAAAACACATCGCCTTAAACCAAACATAATGAACATGCATTAAACCTTGAAAATTGGTTAAAGGTCAAGTTTTCAATATAGGTTGCCTTAATTAGTTTAGGCAAAAGGTGCTCCACGCATACGGTTAAGACCTAAGCGTTTGGTGTACCCCGGGGGACGAGCAAGAGGACGAGACATCTCTCCTAAGATTGGCATGGTTGGTAGCATCTTCCACCAGTGAGCCTGCATAACTCTGTAGCGATGTGAAGGGTCCTTGGGAAGAAACACAGCTTCATATCCTCCCTTGTCGCTTCCTGCAACAAAGATGTTTTCCCCGTAAATGGCAAATCCTTCCATTCCCTTGTCAAATCCCTGTGAGTAGCAACCTGCGCCTACTCCCCAAGTTGGGTCGTTGAACCTCCAAAGCCATTCTGGGTGGACACGAACTCCAAGGTGATTTGTGGCCCATGGATCACCAGTCACTGGAGCGACATATTCA
>JAJJMA010305843.1:0-14933 GCA_023529015.1 Papaver nudicaule | reverse complement strand
CAACTAGAGCCCGTGAGAGAAGAAAATACCATGGCTCTCCGTGAGCATAAGCAGGGGGAAACCGTAAGGCCCCCAAGGTTTAGCCGCGCCCTGACTTTGGGCCTCCAAGATTTGGCCAAGGCAAAGTCATGGGGCTCCAAAATTAGGCCAGGGCAATAGCATGGGTACCCATAATTAGGCCGAGGAGGTGGCGTGGGCACCCAAGTGCCAAGGCACGCCAAAAACATGGATATCCAAGATTAGGGCAAGCTAGAAGCATGGGCATCCAAGGCTAGGGCAGGGATTAGCTGTGGGCCTCCAAGGAGAAGGGGCGTGAAGCATTGGCGGGGGCTAAGCTAGGCCAAGAGAAAGATGGCCAAGGCTAATGGCGGGTTAAGCCAGGCCATAAGCCAAGGCGTGAGGTGTTGGCGGGGCTAGGCTTAGGCCAAGGCCAAGAAATAAAGATGGCGTGAGGTGTTGGCGGGGTTAGGCTTAGGCCATAGGCCAAGGAATGACCGTGTATACCCCTAAGGCCAGGAAGTGGCCGTGTACCTCCTAAGGCCAAGAAGTGGCCGTGTACCTCCCCCTTGCTAGTGGCGTGAATGGCCTAAGGTTTTGGCTCGAGCATGAGCTAGGCTAATGCACATGCTTAGGTATTTTTACGTATAAGCTAGGGATATAGACCATGCTACTAGGCTAGGGTCGTGAGATATCAAAGTATGGCTAAATGCAACCAAAATACCTTATCCCTACTATAAAATAAATCCATACCTTGTCTCGAGCTATTCCAGGATGCCAGAAATTGATGCGAAATTACTCCTGTGACCTCCTCGCCAAAAACCACCATCAACAGCAAGTGCTCGTGTAAACGAACCCGTTACTTAGTTTGCACACAAAGAAACCCTAGATATATCTCATTTGGAAATATTTTATCATTTATCTGCCAAGTGATTTGTTAGCTCAAAATCACTTCAAGATAGATATCCAACAGACCAGAGATAATCTTTATCTTATTGACTCATTGAGATTCGCTAGATGGACCACAGAAGATATTCTGATAATCACAAGTCAAACTAAGAGATAAAGGAGTTAGTTGTTTAACCCGTGTGAAATTCTCGCAGAATATTCACTTGGACGGTTCGTGAACCGTTCATCTGAATGCAGGCCAAATACATTGAATCTGGTGTTCACATACATGTACGTGTACAAATGAACGTTTTGAGACACAAAAGAAATTTTCGGTGCCACTGTTCACGAACCGGTTCGTGAACCGTCGTAGCTCAGATTTAGGGTTTAACTGGATCCTCTGGAAGTTCTGGGCTGGGCCAGTACTTAGACGTGTTATTACGCCCTCAGTTATAATCCACTGGACTCTTCTCTAGAGTACTCCTATAGATTCATCCATTTTCCTACATGTGATTTGCAAGCAAACCATTGCACTGGAAAGGGTATCAAATCTATCTCATGCATCTTGTAACCTTAGTATAGTGGGAACATATACTAACATAAGTCATGGTTATGTAAACAAGAATAAAAAATGTCAATCGTTATATCTCCACTAAAGTAGCTGACTATTTTGAAAGATAGAATAAGTAGAATAGAAGAATTTCCGTAAAAGTCATAACTCCTACTAACCTTTTATCGATGAAGAATATTCGATGTCTTCTTTATATTCACTGTCTTCGTCTTCAAGGTCTCTACTACTTTGTCTATATCCCAATTCCGAAATCTGAACTCTAGTAGGCTAAATCAAGAATTTTGTTTTGACACCTAAAACTGACAACCAGCTTGACATACCAACGCTAGTGGGTTTGACCGGACAATGCCCTAACAGATTGCAAAGCTTGTTCCTCAGAGAATGTTAATATGCATATCATGTTTATTGTTTTGCACATCGGAAAGAATCTTCCAATTGAAAAATATGCGAGGTCAGGGTTATGATCTTAAAAGTAACATGGAGACTCATTGACCAACCTTCGTATCTTTAAGAACCTATATATTTTCCCAATCTAATGATTTGCATTCCGAAAAACCTTTTCGGTGTTCTTGGATTTGGAAATGTATACACAAAGGCTTGGTTAGACAATTACTGGTTAAAGATAAATTATAAAATGATGATGATAGGGAGTCATTATCATTTGATAAACGTGGAATCCATCAACAAGTGTGAATAACTTACTTTAACTCAATCTTATCATTGAATCCTTAGTAGCATGGTAACTCACACAACCGGTGTAACATTTGCTAGAGAACCTGTTTGACAGACCATATTTTTTTCGCTTCCACTGAGTCGAGCGTCGACCTACTTGGAATCCTCTGATTTACCGATAACCCACTCAAGGAACCAAGTTTTTAAACTTTGCTGACCAATCTTTTCTTATCGAGCAAATGTCCACATACTGACTTCGCTGAAATATTTATCTTTCAAAGCGATTGTATATCGTTTCTCCCAAACTGCTCTATAAGCAGCCATCAGATAAGTATAACTTTATGCAGAGGGTCATCAAATCTATCAAACCACTTTATAATTTCAAATATCAAGGTTCCGCTGAACAAAAATCTCATTTCAAGGGGCATCGAATCTGTCAAATGATTTCCACAACGATACTCCGAAGACTAGTCCTTCTTAGGAAACTTTTAATCAATTTTTTAGATGTGCATGTAAATGTTAACATTCGATGTAAGGTTGTTTGTACATGTTAATATTACATTTTACATGTACGAGTGGTTGTATGTGCTAATATATCTAATAACAGGGTGTATGTATTAAACTTCATCTTCTCTAAAGCTCAAGAACCCAAATCCATTTTTTTTAAACGTTAGAACTTCTAAAAAAATTGTTCTCATTTATTATAAGCTTCAAAACCTTTGTTATACAACAATCTTATGATCGTAAAAGTTGTCATTATTCGTAAATCTACAACATTGTTTTTCTTCTTTCCACATGTAAAAGTATTGTGGCGATTTGTATTTTAATAAACTCGAATACCGCCTTTGTTAAGAAAATAGCAAATCTACGCATATTTTTAGTTACATGATTAACAAAGACATATACTGGGATCAGTTGCGGAACCAGGTTTTCATAATGGGGGGGCTTAATTGATACAAGAAAACACTATAAAGACAAAAAAGTTGTTTATATATATATATATATATATGTAAAACAGTTACGGTTGATATGAAATATACACAAAATTTGTTTACCAAAAAACATTTCAACAATTACCCATTAGATCTCGGTCTATTTCTATTTCAGTGGTAACTTGCAATCCTTCGAAGAAATAAATGCTTCAATTATCGAATCTATACTTATTGTTCGTGTTAGGATACTTTTGATGTAGAGCATCATACAATCTCTAAGAAACTCTTACTCCATTTTTTTGCGAAGGGTTGTTTTAGCATTTTTTATTGTTAAAAAATATCGTTCTGCAATTGTCGTAGAAACAGGAAGAGTTAATGCAAGACGAATCAACCGATCAATTATACTTCTGCTGTGTTCTTCACCACTAGCTGTCAACATAACTCAGAAATAGTAGACAAATTCTTAAAATCCGATTTTTTCACTACGTCATGCCTATAATGTACTTTTTGTGGACTGAAATCTTCAGGATAAAACTTTTCAGCAAGTTTAGAAAGTTTCTCAACATCGAACGACTCTAAAGATTCTCGAGGATCCAAACATGAGCTAAGAATAAGTAATTTACATTGTCTCCTCGTCAAACCTTCCATCCAATTCGGCAAACTGATAATCAATTGCAGCATTAAAAATATCACAATGATAACGATGATCCACTGTGATGGTATCATGATGTTGACAAGAACGACCTGTACATACCAAATAACGAGCCTCCATATCAGGGATTTCAACACCATGGGTAACACAAAATAGGCACACCGACTCAATAAAATGTTGCCAACCTTCTTCTTGAAGGTTTCAACTAGAGACATGGCACTAACAATGTTTTTTTTTTGTTTTTTTTAAGGCCTTGACATAGTACTTCAGCGATTCCCATTATCTTATATTTCAAATGCAACACAAAAACGAACTTAAAGTCTCTAATTTCTTCTAAAATACTTTGTGCTTCACCAACACCACATGTCACATTTGGATCACTGTTACCAATGTTTTCAATCATCACACAAGTTGCATCAAACTTATCAATCAAACTACATACAAATTTACAATGAGAACTCCAACGAGTGTCACAAGCTCGGGGCAATGTTCCTATTTGGTTAAGCCCTCGACCTATCTCAAGTTCACCCGTTGCCAACCTTGGGATAATATCTTCTTTTCAGCAGATTTGAAATCAGTTATACACTGTGCAGAACCAGTAACAAGATTAACAATAAAGTTTATCATTGAAAAGAACTTCCAAATTGGACCCAAGTTTTCAGATGTTCTAAGAAAAGCAATTTGTAACCGATGTGCAAAACAAAGAACATGATATGCATATGGACATTCTTTGAAAAACAAGCTTAATTTGCAATTCATTGTTCTTTACATTATTATGCATATGGTTAAATTATCTTTGTTAACTTCTCTAAAACACAGACCTACTAGACAAATTTACGAAGGTGCTCCCATGAGTTAATTAGTCACTATATGCAGCTCATGTTAGAAAAATGCTCAGTTGAATCCACTTGCATTGGTATGTCAAGTTTAGATGCCAAAACGCAATTCTTGATTTAGTCTACTAAGGTCTTTTTCGGACACTGGTTTAGATTCGGTTGTTGAGTCGAATACCCTTGAAGACTAAAGATGACTTGAAGACAACAACAAGACTTCATCATCAAAGGCTAGTAGGAGTGTGTTTTTCCTTTAGACTCTTGTTCTCTACTAATCTATCATTTCGAAACATAGTCGAAGACTCTGGTAATTATCATTATATGAAATATCTTGTTGGCAAGATTCTTTCTTCGAAGCGTTCGACTTGATTCTGAGTACACAAATTTATACTTGAGCGTATTTCAATGTTATGAGTAAAGTGAGTAAGGTCGAATGGAATTCACATTTTAATGGTTGTTCGCAAATTATAGTTGCGTACGAAGTACCTAAGGAATGAAGAACACACATTTAACAAACTATAATTTTTGATCCCTGAACTGCAGTGATCGGGAATGTTCCTGAACCTCGAACGTTGCTTCAGTTTGCGAACCTGATTTTCTAGTTCAACAACTACTCCAGATTCAAAATTTCCTAAACTCTGAAACTGTTAACAATTCACGAACTTGATTTTCCAGTTCGCGAATTGCTGATAATTCAGAAAATTCCTGAACTCCAAAACTCACTAACAGTTCGCCAACTACTCGTGCAATCTGGCCATAAGTTGTACTGGCATGTTGCGCGCAACTACCTTATTGCGAATCAATAAGGCTAACAATTCATGCACGAGATTCTTACTTGGATCATGCTTGTGTGGAGAAGTTGTTCTTTCCAAAATTGTGTTGAAACGAAATTCCAGAAGTAATCAAACTATTTGCGATTGCGTGGTGATTAAACTACTATGGTTGATGATAATGGAGAGAACTCTGGGATTACTTGGTGACAAAGCAATAACGAACACGCGCCACACGTTCAAGAACTTACTTGAAGCCTAAGTAATCATATCTTGAATCTTAAGGAACTTGGCCGCATTGAATAACATATGTTAGGGCATTGCTCGGTCAAACCCACTAGCGTTGGTATGTCAAGCTAGTTGTCAAGTTTAGATGTCAAAACACAATTCTTGATTTAGCCTACTAGAGTATAGATTTCGGAATTGGGATATAGACAAAGTAGTAGAGACCTTGAAGACGAAGAAAGAGATTACCAAGAAGACACCATATATTCTTCATCAACAAAATGTCAGTAGGAGTTGTGATGTTATATGAAATTTCTTATATTCTACTTACTCTATCTTTCGAAATAGTCGGCTACTTTAGTAGGGATAATAAAAGTGATTGAGATTGATATCTTGTCTACATGACCATGAATTGTGTTGGTATATCCCACTATACTAAGTTACAAGATGCATGAGATAGATTCAATACACTTTCCATTGCATTGATTTGCTTGCAAGTCACATGTAGGAGAATGGATTAATCTAAGGAGTACTCTAAGAGCAGATTCCATGGATTATAGCTGAGGGCGTCCACCCATCCAAGTACGGAAACTGGCCCAGCGCAGGTACTTCCCAGCGGATCCAATTAAACCCTAATTTGGAACTAGGCGGTTCACAGACCGGTTCGTGTACAGTTGCTCCGAATTTTCCTCGTGAGTTCCAAAAACATCAATTTGTACGCGTACATGTACGTGAACAACAAGTTCGATGTATTTGTCTTAGATTCCAGGACCAGTCGGTTCGCGAACCATCTGGTGATTATCTTCAGGATAATTACGCGGGATTTAACTAGATAACTCCTTATCTCTTAGTTGGACTTAATCTTTATCATAATATCTTATGTGGTCCATCTAACGAATCTCAATGAGTCAATAAGATTATGGTGTTCTTATTTTCATTGGATCTCTACCTTGAAGTGGTTAAGAGCTAACAACCACTTGGTAGATAAATGATAAAGATTTCCAAATATGAGATTAACTTAGGGTTTCTTTGTGTGCAAGTTAAGTAACATGTTCGTTTTACACGGGCGCTAGCTAACTTGTAGCACAAGTAACATCTCAAAGCGACCTATCTTATTGAGAGCTATAAATAGAGGGTTAAGGAACGAAAACCACAAGCATCAAGCATACGTGAAATTTCTCTGTGGAATTGATCATAAACTCCTTGGAATTCGGTGTAAGCTTTGTGGTAGTCATGCTCCATTAGGTGGCAGTTCCTCTATGGGATTTACCGAACGACTATAAAGAATTCTCTTGAGAGTTGGGAAACACATGTAGGAGATATTTGCCTTTGTGGTATTTATCGGATTAACCTGTAACCTTGGTTGCCTGATCACGTTCTTGTCTATTACTACAGGGTTTTAACTGAAGCAACATATGACTGCATATGGTGTTTTAAGACATATTTAGCTCGACTTGTGTAAGTCTCTTAAGTGATTCTTTTCACAGCCGAGGTAGAGACAAGTTGGGCATAGTTTACTTGGTTTACTTGTCAGCCCCCGCTTGTAAGTAGATTTCCGTATGACCTGGAGCAATCCGAAGGAAGTCACCCTACGTATGTTAAACTGAAGAGGACAGTTCGAAACATACAATTGATAATTGAAGTTGCAAAGGCAGAAATTTTAACAAGCCTTTAACAATGGTTAAAGAAACTCTTAGGCCTATAAATGACGTCAGCTAAGGGAATCAAGTGCGTGAAGATCCATGGGGGATCGAGAGACGTAAGGAGTGCGACAGTAGACAATTCGCTTGGAGTGCTAGAGTTGGTCTCTGCTACATCCCAGACTAAAGTCTTATAGTAAGCTAGCGTTTGTAGACAGTTAGTATTGTACGATGTTCAAACTGGACGAGGTCCCGAGGTTTTTCTACAGGTTGTAGTTTCCTCGTTATAAAAATCTCTGGTGTCTTGTGTGCTTTACTTTCCGCATTATATCTCCAATTATATAATTAAAGCAAACACAAGTAGTACGTTATTATGACCGTTGAGTTGGTCCCAAATCCTTTCGAGGGATTCACCAAGACTTGTCTTGCGTTAGGGACTGATCACTTGTGATCCTAACTTCGGTTACACTGATTTGGATATTGATTTTTGAGATCGTCCATATCTTACCATAAGACTCACGATCCCAACGAAAAGTTAGTTGTATTTCGGTACCCCTGCTTTTTCACTATATATAGGACTCCCCGCAACATACACTCTTTAATCCTCTTCAAGATGTGTATCTTGTAGCTTGAGCCTGTTTTTAGGGTGCAAAAACAATGTGTGTTAAGGCACTTGAATTCGAGAAATCAAAATCGTACGCGGCAAGCCTAAACCAATAAATGGTCGTTCAAGCCTTGCTTCAGTCGCAGAGGAAGGATAAAGGGTTGACATTAAGGACAGAAGCAAATAAAGGATGAGATCAAAGTTATTCTAGTTGAAAATATGAGTTTTGTGGTGTGAGTGTTCTGAAGTCTTGCAGAATTAGTCTCTCTCTGGTCATTGTCTTGTATTATGATAAGAAAGAGAGAGTTTCATACCCCGCATATTAACAACCACAATTAAGTGTTGGCTTTGACTGGAATTGATAAAAAAATTAACTTTGACTGTTGATAGACAAAATTGATTAGTGGCACCCGTTTGTAAGATAAATATTCTCACTTGTATTCTTTATTTCGAGGCTTCATTACTCTTGACGCGATGATGTGAAGATGGCAAGCAGAATTCATACCGTCAAATCAATTTTTTTTGCATTGTTTAGGTATGGTCCTCCAATTATTCCAGAGGATTTTAAACCCTATTACAAATTTCGGCTCCTCTTGAGATTTTGGAAACAAGCTTTTTGGACCTTCTCCAGTGGAAAACAATCTTAGAGTGTGGGTAGAGAAATTTGTGACACTAGTAGCTCGCTGCGGGAGAAGATAATCGAGAAAAGAAAAGATCTTCTCTGCATTTTCCCATCCTTCATTTCATCAGGGACTTTTTTTTTTATGTTGCTTTTAATTATGAATTTCATTAGTGACCATTTTTATGAGAGATAAATGAAGAACAACTATGAAAATCAATTAACACATAAAAAAATGCAGACATATCATGTCATTCTTTGCATGGTTTAACTAAGCTCAAAATCACGTACGATGTTTTACTTAAAGTTAAGCATAAAGGATTTCGAATCAATGTCAAATTGTCGTAATGGGGTCGAAAATACAAATTTGCATGAATCTTCATCTCTGTCTTCGTATTCGTCATCCTTTACATGGATTGACTAGGCTTTCAGATCAATGTCATATGTTTTGTTTATGAATATTCATCCCCATTTTCCTATTCGTCATCCTATGCATGGCTTGACTAAGCTCAAAATCACGCACAATGTTTTACTTAAAGCTATGCAAAAAAGCTTTCAAATCAATGTCAAATTGTTCTAATATAGGAGTCGAAAACACAAATTTTCATGAATTTTCATCCCCATCTTCTTATTCGTCTTTCTTTGCATGGCTTGACTTTGATTCCAAAAACACAATATCTTCTCTTTTTCTCTTGTCAACATTCAACTTCTAAAAATCTGCACATATAATCCCGGCATGCCGTAGAACCTTACATTGTGCACAAAAGTGTCTTCTACAATTTTGGCAGTTTGATAGTGATATTCTTCTACCTTCAATCCTTAAATGGACAATAAAATCTCTGGGCCTCAAATTATTGACACTTCACATTAAGATTTGCCGCGACGATCAAATACTTTTGGTGGTAAAGTTGACTGATGAAACTCCGTTTGTATTACCCATTGACAAATTATTTATGGCACCCAATTGATGTTACATTCTCTTGAATCTTCGACGCCACATACCTGACCACACATTCAGAACACAATGAACTTTTACACCATTTAATCTGAAAACCTTCATTCATCTTCTTCGTCTGAACACAAACTTCTCATCAACCTTTTGTAATGATCTTTTTACCAATCAATACTTGTAACAACGGAAATTGTAAATGATAATGAAATTAGACATGAAATTAAGAACAGAACTGAAAGAAGGAAAATATAATTGACTGAAATTGAAATAACATAAATGTAAATGAAAATAAGGCTAAGGCAAAAGCCAGAGCAGTACAATCACAAAATATCTGAATGAATCTCTCCCTCACACAGAGGACGACTAAATAACCAACGCCTACAACCACTCACACCTAACACGTGAAGACACGTGTCACGAAAACAGACGCTCATCCAAACAAAATAATGGATCCAAGAATACAATATCGCCAACCCTACCAAGACAATAAGGGCTACCCAAAAATACCCTCCACACTAGTCAGGTACATGACAAAACCTCCCTCTCAAAAATTTCCTTGTCCTCAAGGAATAAAATCTTTGAAGTGAGCTTTAATATGCAAGGTATCCTCCCAGGTAGCATTTTCAGGAGCTGAATTAGTCCACTGCACCAAAATTTGCTCAACCTGCAGACCATTCCTCTCAATAACTCTGGTGTCCAGCACTGTTTCAGGTTCCACCACAATCTGACCCTCATGATCCACAACTGGTAATGTTGGTGAAGGGACATAAATACTGCCAATTTTCTTCATCAATTAAGATACATGGAAAACATGGTGAATCTTAGCTGTGGGAGGAAGTTGCAACTTATATGCCACAACTCCAATTCTCTGAATGACAGGAAAAGGCCCATAATATCTGGCTGATAATTTGAAGTTCTTCCTAAGTAAAACAGAAGCTTGCATGTATGGTTGAAGCTTAAGATAGACTAGATCACCCGCTTCAAATTGTCTGTCAGTTCTCTTCATATCTGCAAACCACTTCATTCTCTCCTGAGCCTTCTGCAAATTTTCCTTCAATAGATCCAACATATCATCCCTTTGCTGAATGTACTCTTCAACTGCTGCAACAGTGGAAGTAGAAGTGAAAGGAAAAGCCAAATGAGGTGGAGGGTAACCATACAAAGCCTTAAAGGGTGTCATTTTGAGGCTGGTGTGGTAGTTATTATTGTACCACCACTCTGCTAATGGCAACCATTTGACCCACTGCTTAGGTTTATGTCCAATAACACATCTCAGGTAAGTTTCCAGGCAAGAATTAACCCTCTCAGTTTGTCCATCAGTTTGTGGGTGGTAAGATGTACTGAGCTTCAATTCAGTACCTAAAGTCTTAAAAAGATCTTGCCAAAACAACTAGTAAATACCTTGTCTCTGTCAGAAATGATAGAAGCTGGTAAACCATGTAACTTGAAAATATGGCTGATGAACTCTGTAGCCACAGTTGCAGCTGTATAAGGATGATGCATGCTGATGAAGTGAGCATACTTATTAAGACGATCCACTACCACCAAAACAATGGATTTCCTATCACTAATGGGTAATCCTTCAATAAAGCTCATTGATATATGTTTCCAAGGATGTTATGGAACGGACAATGGTTGTTACAACCCAGCAGGGTGGGATAACTCTCCTTTGTTTCTCCGGCACACATCACATTGAGCAACAAAAAGTGTGATGTCTTTTTTCATGCCTGGCCAATAGAAATAAGTTTTAGCTTTGACATAAGATGCTTGAATACCAGAATGTCCACCAAGTGCTGAAGAATGAATGGACTGCATAATGTGAGCTCTGATGTTAGCATTGTTGCCTACATAGAGCCTATTCTTGTATCTAATAATGCCCCCAATGTAAGTAAAGTGAGGAACAACAGCATCCTTCACTGAAAATTGAGTAATGAGTTGTTGTGCAGTAGCATCTCCAGTGTAGCTTTCTATAATATCTTGAGCCCAAAAAGGGCTAGAAACAACAATCCGACTACAAGACCCTTCAGAATGATCTCTTTAGAAAGGGCATCAGCAACTTTGTTCTCTACCCCCTTCTTGTAACTGATCTCATAATCAAATCCAAAAAGTTTAATCAACCATTTTTGTTGAAGACCATTAGTAATCTTTTGCTCTAAGAAGAATTTGATACTCTGGTGGTCAGTTCTAATAATGAAATGATGACCCTGGAGATAATTTCTCCATCTAGTGACTGATTGCACAATGGCCATAAGCTCCCTTTCATAAGTAGATAAACTTCTAGCTTTAAGTCCCAAAGACTTAATGAAAAAGGAAATTGCTCTGTTCAACTGCATCAAAACAACTCCAATCCCAATACCAGAAGCATCAGTTTCAATAACAAAGGAAGAGAAAAATCTGGTAATGCTAGTACTGGTGTTTTGGTCATGACCTATTTGAGTTGTTGAAAAGCCAGAGTTGCTTCATTGGACCATTCAAAAGCATTTTTCTTCAAGAGATCAGTGAGAGGTTTACTAATCACTCCATAAACTTTGACAAACTTCCTGTAATATCCAGTAAGACCCAAAAAAACCCGGAGTTCTTTGATAGTTTTAGGAATAGGCCAACTGACCATGCACTCAATTTTAGCTGGATCGGCCACCACACCATCAGTTGTAATAATGTGACCCAAATACTCCAATTCCTGCTGTGCAAAACAATATTTAGTTAATTTGGCAAACAACTGATGTTATTGTAGAAGCTTGAGAGTAGCCTCCAAGTGAGAAACATGTTCTTGTAAACTAGCACTGTAGACCAAAATATCATCAAAGAAGACCAAAACAAATTTCCCAAAAGGGTTGAAACACCTCATTCATTAAGGCCTGAAAAGTAGCAGGAACATTAGTAAGGCCAAAAGGCATAACCCTGAACTCATAATGACCTTGATGAGTCTTAAATGCAGTCTTGGGAATGTCAGAAGCATGTACTCTAATTTGGTGGTATCCTGATCTAAGATCCAGCTTTGAAAAATATTGAGCTCCATGCAGCTCATCCAACAACTCATCAATAATGGGAATATGAAATTTATCCTTAACTGTGTTGCTGTTTAACCTCCTATAATCAACACAGAATCTCCATGTGTTGTCCTTTTTCTTAACCAAAAGGATGGGAGAAGCAAAAGGGTTATGACTAGGTTGAATAATACCAGAAGAAAGCATTTCAAAAACCAATTGTTCTATGACAGATTTTTGAATATATGGACATTTGTGTTGTCTCATATTTGGTGGTTCAGAGTTTGGTTTCAAAATGATTTTGTGATCAAGACTTCTTTGAGGTGGTAAGCTTTTTGGCTCAGCAAAAACATCAGGAAATTTATCTAGTAACTGAGAAATTACAGGTGGAATAGGTTGAGTTTATGTTGAAGCAGACACAGAAAAAAGTTGGCCAACAATGCCATGGGTGTATTTTTTAAAGAAATCTTTGACAGTTGTACTTGTCATGGACAAAAGAGAAGGGTTGCTAGAAGCACCAGTGAGAGTAATTCTTTGCCCATTATAATGAAAGGAAATAAGAAACTTAGAGAAATTGAGCATAATATCACCTAACTTCCTTAGCCAATCAGCTCCAAACACCATGTCATAGCCACCAAGAGGTAATAATCTGATATCCTCACAAAAATTGTAGCCCTGCATTGTCCATTTCAATTGACAACATAATCCAGTACTGATAGTTTTAGCACCATTTGCAACTGTTACCAGTAAATGTTGAGTAGGCTGTATAGTACACTGGAGAGAAACAACCAAATCAGTGTCAATAAAACTATGAGTGCTACATGTATCAATAAGAATATAAATGGCCTTCTTCTTAAAAAGCCCTGGTATTCTTAGTGTTTCAGCTGACACAGTACCAGTAAGAGCATGAAGAGAAACCTCCATATCAGATTTCACTGGAGAGTTCAAAACTGCATGAAAATTTTCCTCTGCAACATCAATTTCTTCTGAATCAATGAGTTCACCCACCACCATATAAAGAGCCTTCTTCTTACACAGATGCCCCCTAGCTAAAACTTCATCACAGTAATAACAAAGACCTTTTCCCCTTTTAAGATTCATTTGTTCATGACTAATTCTTTTGATGGGAAGGGAGGGTGGGCTAATTTTTGAATTGTTGGTGATATTGATAGATGTAAAAGTAGGTGCGGAATTAGTAACAATTGGTATTGGGGGAAAATTTGAAGTAAACTGAGGTCTAGAAGTTTGAAAATGAATTAGTATTTACTGAATTTGTTTTGGAGAGTTACAGTTTCTTGCATCCTAGCAAGAGAGTAAGTATGAATTAATGTAGTGGGATTGTGCATGAGTACTTGTCTTCTGATTTCCTCCTTCAACCCACTGATAAAACTTTTAACAAAATAATTCTCTGACAAAGAAGGATTACTCATGAGCATAAAGGTTTTCAAATACTCAAATTGCTCCAAATATTCTTCCACGGAATTTATTTGTGACAATTTATTGAAATTCCCAATAAAATTATCCTGAGCAAGGTTTTCAAATCTAGAACATATATTATCAGAAAAAAATTTCCAGGTCAGCCTTGCCGTCCAGGTGAATAGAAGCAAACGTCATCTTCTGATGTTCATCAATCTGACGTATCTGAAAATACCGCTCACACTTCTGTACTCAACTGCGAGGATTTTCACCACCAAATCTCGGAAATTCTATCTTCACAGCCTGTTGAAAAGAGTTGTAGTCTCTATTTGCGAGAGTATACGACGACGAATGACTGCCAGGTGATTGATAACCAGAGTGAGAAATAGAAGTAAAACACCCTGGTGGAGTTGATTGATGTTGAGTAAAAAGTTTTTGAGCGTCACTGAGTTGTTTCTGTAACGCCTTGGTGTTGTTCAATACCGCTTCATCCAACTTGAGTTGATTATTCTTTGCCGTATCATCAAGCTTGATTTGATTCTCTTTTACAGTTTCATCAAATATTATTTTGTACTTCTTTATTAAACCTTCCATCATCTCTGTGTTTGCTAGTACTCTTCTAGGTTCTGTTTCCTCTGAATCCTTAAAGTATTTATCGAATTTATCACTGATTCTATCTAATTTGGTGTTGACCTCCGAAAATTGTTTGGATGTACTTTCTTTTAAATTTTTAGTATGATCTTCCAAAGACTTAGTACGATTCTCCAACTCTGCTTTCTCAGCTGCGCTCTTATTAGTTCATGCACCTCTCATGGATGTAGCTGAATCTGATACCATTTGTAATGATCTTTCTACCAATCAATACTTGTAACAGCGGAAATTGTAAATGATAATGAAATTAGACATGAAATTAAGAACAAAATTGAAAGACGGAAAATATAATTGACTGAAATTGAAATAACAGAAATGTAAATGAAAATAAGGCTAAGGCAAAAGCCAGAGCAGTACGATCACAAAATATCTGAATGAATCTCTCCCTCACACAGAGGACGACTAAATAACCAACGCCTACAACCACTCACAACTAACACGTGAAGACACGTGTCATGAAAACATACGCTCTTCCAAACAAAATAACGGATCCAAGAATACGATAACGCCAACCCTACCAAGAC
>JAJJMA010305841.1:3998-16304 GCA_023529015.1 Papaver nudicaule | reverse complement strand
TTTGGGGACCATGCCTTGCATTGTTCAAGTGGCATCGGTCTCAAGTATAGACATGACCTGGTTCGTGATACCTTTGCTGATATTTGTTATCGTGCGGGTGTCCCAGCCAGGAAAGAGGTTGATTTGGGGTTCCTCTTAGATACCGGAGTGGCTTTGAGTCCTGCAGATGTCTTGGTGTATAACTGGGATAATGGTCAGGATGTGTGTATGGATATCACAGTTGTTTCACCTTTTACAGGTGTTGGGGTGCGCGCTTTTGTTCCGGGCAAGGCTATTGAGGATGCTGTCGTTCGCAAAAAAGACAAGTATCTAGAGAAATGCACTGCTCAGGGATTTGGTCTTGGTGTGCTGGCTTTTACATTTTAGGACAGTTGGGTAGTGACACCGTGGAGTTTCTGAAGAGATTGCGCAACTATATGGCTAGTCATGATGCGAATGTCATAGTGTGTGATTTTCTTTTTCATAGGATTGGGGTTGTACTTCAAAAAGGGATTGGAGCCCATCTTGTTGCCAGGCTTCCATCTAGATCTTGTAATCATGTTGATTCAGATTCAGATTCAGATCAATAATATATGATTATAAGAAAAAAAAAACTTCCACAAAAAAAAAATCATTCTATTCTTCTTCGTTCCTCCTCTCTGTCTCTGTCGCTGCGACAAAACCCCCCTTCAATCTTCCGTCTCTCTTGCCTATATAGAATAAATCAACAAAAATTTCATCGAAACCTTGTTGTAAGTTTCTCTTGTTGTTGTTGTAGACTTTAAATTATATGGTTTTTAAGTTATTTGAGCTTCAATTTTATGCGTTAAGACTGTTTTATTAGGTGGCGAGGATCAAATATTTGTAGGTAGTGCATGCCAAAATTTTGGCTGAAAAATTCGTGGTTAACCCGACAACCTACCCTACCCATCCACCTTAATGTTGGGTTGGGTTTTCACCCAACCCACTGTAAGGGTGGGTTGGGTTTGGGTAGACAATTTTGAAACCCACTTATGGTAGGTTGGCTTTGGGTTTAGGCAAAATCCTACCCACCTGACCCAATGTGCATCCCTAGGCCGACCCTAGGGGAAGGTTGCCAAGATTTAATTTTGGACAACACATTTTTGGGGGCAACAAATTAGCAAGTTTTCCAAAAGGGCGTATACTCAAAAAACTAAAATATTAAAATGCCTAAATGGTGATCGGTAAGGAGATAAGGGGGCAGAGTTAAAATTAAATATAATTTACTAAAAAAACAGTCGATTTTTGTAGTGTTTCCACTACAAATTGGACCAAGAACAGATCGAGAAAGCTGTTGGTAAGAGAAGAAAAGCTAGAAAAAGCTTCAGGGAAGGGAAAGAGGGATTGAACATAGAGAGAATGAAGAAAAGATAAGATTAAACTCAATTATTCGCTGATCCAAACAACAACCAGAGAAGGAATACATATAAGAGTTCACACGTGCGACAAGCACACTCACAGCAGTAGTAAATATTAACGGCTAGTAACAACGGTAATTAACCAACTACTAACAATTAACATGGATGCCCCTTAGCCAAATGATGCCCCTTAGCAGGGACATGAGAAAGCCCACTGCTGCTAAAGATCCTTGTCCTCAAGGATCAGATCTGGAAATTGGTCCTTCATGAGTATCTTGTCCTCCCAAGTAGCATCAGAGACCATCATTCCTTCCCATTGAACTAGCACCTGTTCAACCTCTTGCTTATTCTTCTTAACTCTTCTCACGGCTAAGACTTGGAGTGGATTCATCTTTAACTGACCTTCATGACAGTCTTGGGCAACACAGTCTGAGGAAGCAAACCAGTTCCCAGCTTGGCTTTTAGCTGAGAAACATGAAAAGTATTGTGAATTCTTGATTCAGGGGGTAGTTCCAATTTATAAGCCACTGCTCCCACCTTCTCAATTATTTGATATGGCCCATAATACTTGGCAGCAAGCTTCAAATTCTTCCTTAACTGTACTGAAATCTGTCTGTAAGGTTGGAGCCTAAGATAAACCCAATTACCAACTTCAAACTGTCTCTCAGTTCTTCTTTTATCAGCTTGTTGCTTCATTCTATGCTGGGAGCTTTCCAACATTTCTTTAAGAAGCTTAGCCATAGCTTGTCTCTGTTGCAGGAAATCTTCAGCTGCAGCATTAACACCTGCTTGAGATGACAGAATCCCAAACTGTGGTGGGGTAAAACCATACAGTGCTTCAAATGGTGTGAGCTTCAAGCTAGTGTAGAAGGAAGTATTATACCACCACTCAGACAAGGATAACCATGATACCCACTTAGCTGGCTTGGAGCTAGTCATACATCTCAAGTAGCTCTCTAAACATGCATTCACCCTCTCAGTTTGGCCATCTGTTTGTGGGTGATATGCGGTACTCATATGTAATTCAGTACCCAATTTGGCAAATAAGGCTTGCCAAAAATTGCTCAAGAAAATGGCATCCCTGTCAGATACAATGGTTTTAGGAAGGCCATACAACTTGAAAATGGAGTCCAGAAATACCTTAGCCACTGAAGCTGCAGTGAATGGATGACTGAGGGCTAATAAATGATTGTATTTAGTGAACCTGTCCACCACCACCAATATCACATCTCTCCCTTTAGACTTAGATAAACCAGTAATGAAGTCCATACTAATATGCTCCCAAGCCTAATCTGGAAGGGGTAAGGGTTGTAGTAGCCCAGCTGGTAAGGAATTAACCCCTTTATTCTGTTGGCAGGTATCACATTCTTGTACAAAGGCAAGGATTTGCTTCTTCATCCCTGGCCAATAGAAGTAGAGCTTAGCTTTCTGGTAGCTAGCTTGAGCCCCAGAATGCCCCCCTATGGATGAATCATGTATAGCAGTAATGATCATTATCCTGCAGTTGCCCTTAGTACCAATATATATCCTGTTTTTGTATCTGAGAATTCCCTGTTGATATGAGTAGTCCCCTTCACCTTCAGGATCTAACAATAATTTTGGAATCCATTCTTGAGCTATAATATCAGTCTCATAACTCTCTATTACTTCACTGATCCAAGCTGGTTGTATTACTGACACAGCCATGAGAGAAGAGTCTTCATGTCTTCTGGATAGGGCATCTGCCACTCTGTTATCAATTCCTTTTTTGTATTTAATCTCATAGTTGTAACCTAACAACTTAGAGAGCCACTTTTGCTGCAAGCTGGTGTGGATTCTTTGCTCCATGAAATACCTGATGCTCTGGTGATCTGTGTAAATTATGAACTTATTCCCCATCAAGTAAGTTCTCCATTTGGTGACTGCCATGACTACTGCCATCATTTCTTTCTCATAGGTTGATCTAGCCAAGAATTTAACTCCCATACCCTTGCTGAAGAATGCAATTGGCTTCTTACTCTGCATAAGAACAGCTCCTACTCCTTGATCACAAGCATCAGTAGCCACCTCAAATGGCTTAGCAAAATCAGGAAGTGCTAGTACTGGTGTGGTGGTAACAGCAGTTTTGAGTTGTTCAAAGGCCATTTGTGCTACTTCACTCCATAAAAAATTGTTCTTCTTCAACAATTCAGTCAAAGGCTTACAAATGAGTCCATAATTTCTAACAAACTTCCTGTAGTACCCAGTCAGGCCAAGGAATCCTCTCAAATCCTTGAGATTTGATGGAATTGGCCATTCTTTCATACATGCAATCTTCTCAGGATCTGCAGTTACCCCTTCTCCAGATATGATGTGGCCTAGATACTCAATTTGTGGTTGGCCAAAAGAGCACTTTTTGAAGTTGAGCGATGAGCTAGCTACCAGGATCAGCGAATAATTGAGTTTAATCTTATCTTTTCTTCATTCTCTCTCTGCTCTATCCCTCTTTCCCTTCCCTGAAGCTTTCTCTATCTTTTCTTCTCTTACCAACAACTCTCTTGATCTGTTCTTGGTCCACTTTGTAGTGGAAACACTACAAGTAGTATCAGAGCAATCGATCCTTGTGACCGATTGCAAAATGGTGACTCAAAAAGAAGTAGACGAACTCAGTAAAAAGGTTATGAATATAATAAGGAATTAGGATGAATTGTCGACGAAGATGACCTCAGTTTAGACTTCAATAGCAGCAACTATAACTGAGAAACAAAACGAAGCTACAGAGAAGACTGTGGCTAGTTTGACATTAGTCTTGAGTGAACAAATTGACGAAAAGATGAAAACAGTTCAAAAGGGTCTGAAAGACTCCTTGCAGCTTAAGATGAAATCTATTGAGGATAAGATTAGCAAAATTGGTAAAGATATCGGAACACTGCACCACACACCACCTTCTGGATCCGGACTGCAAATGGGATCTGGTATTTTGGGTTCAGGCCCTAATGACTCAGGCTCTGGAGGTAGTAATTCTTCTAACTCTCACTTGTTTTCCAATCAGCATAAGCCTAAAGTAGATTTTCCTAGATTTGATGGTAGCCATCCTAGGTCATGGATTAGAAAGTGTAAGAAGTATTTCACCCTGCACCATATGGATAAGTTTGCAGGTCAATATGGCTTCTATGTATTTGGAGGGTAAGGCTGATGTTTGGTTCCAGGACTATCAAGAGTGTAAGGATCTTATAGAGTGGCCTGATTTTGTTGGTGACATATGTGCAAGATTTCAAGAGTTAGGACATGATGATGTTGTAGGAGAATTTAACAAGTTGTGTCAGAAGAATACAGTTATTGAGTACCAGGAGCTATTTGAAGAACTGAAGGCTTTAATGATGGCCAAGAATAAACAGTTAACTAAAGAATATTTTACTTCAAGATTCATTAGTGGGCTTAAGGAGGAGTTGAAGATGGCAGTGCAGATGTTCAGTCCTTCTAGCCTTAAACAAGCTATTTATCTAGCTAGAATGCAAGAGGCATTGTGGGAAAATGTAGCTAAGAAGAACAGAGCTACCTTCAAGCCCCCACAACTACAAATACCCTACAACAACAGAGCTATTGTGACTTCTCCAAAATCCAGCTCACCTTCACCAAAAGGAAGTGCTACCACAAGTCCAAGACTGCCTATTAGGAAGCTCTCTTATGTTGAAATGAAGGCCAGAAAGGAGAAGGGGTTATGCTACAACTGTGATGAAGTTTTCAAGGCTGGTCATAAGTGCATTAAACAGCAGTTGTTCATGTTGATGGCAGATGAAGATGGGGAGACAGAATCTGAAGAAGAAACAATAGACAATACACTTTTAATTCAAGAAGTAAAGGAGGAAGTGGAGATTCCAGTGCATGCCCTCTCAGGAAACATCTCTCACAATACAATCAAGATTGAAGGAGTGATTAAGGAAGGTAAGACATTTATTATACTAGTGGATAGTGGCAGTACACACAGTTTCTTGGACCCAAGCATAGCCAGAAGGAGCAGCTGTTTGGTGGAACCTACAAAACAATTTGATGTGGCTGTAGCTGATGGAAACAAATTGTACAGTGATGCCAAATGTCCAAAGTTCCAGTGGAATATGCAAGGGCAACAATTCACCTTTGATGTAAGGATTCTAGCTCTTGGGGGGTGTGACATGGTGTTGGGTGTAGATTGGATGAAGGAGATCAGTCCAGTCAAATTTGACTTCAAAAAGCTCATCCTATCCTTCATGTTGGAGGGTAAGAAGATTAAATTACAAGAATGAAGAAAAGATAAGATTAAACTCAATTATTCGCTGATCCAAACAACAACCAGAGAAGGAATACATATAAGAGTTCACACGTGCGACAAGCACACTCACAGCAGTAATAAATATTAACGGCTAGTAACAACGGTAATTAACCAACTACTAACAATTAACCTGGACGCCCCTTAGCCAAATGATGCCCCTTAGCAGGGACATGACAATTTTCCTTCAGTTTCTTTTTTCTTTTTCCTTATAACCTTTTCTTTCTCCGGCAGCCATTGATTAAATTCCCATGTTACATCTTCAAACCTTCAATCACCTATCACGGTAGCTAATAGTAAGAGATTTTTTAAGTTGAATTTATATCTAGATTCACAGTAATTTATTGTTTGTATATTCTATATTCTTCCATCGAAAATTTAGGGTAAATTTTTTATGTTGCGCCGATGGGGCAACATTTTTTTTGTTGGTCTTGGGATACCAAAATGTCAGGACCGGCCTTGGATATAAGCTTTAATATGAATAGAATAGAGGATACAAAAAAAAAATGATACTAGATCTATGTTATTGGACGGACGTTGTTGGATGGATTTACATTAGATGTTTAAACTAATAACTCACCATGATGACCCTTGTGTCTAAGTCTGTGTAGCTTGTCACAAGAACTCAAAATTAACAAAACATGAAATGTGTAAAACATAGTTAGAACCTTGTTGGAAACACATGTATTGCTTGGTGCAAATCTACGCAAAGAAGACCGAAAAAAGTAGAACTACATCATTTTTGATTAACAGCGCCTCTGCCATTAAATGAGTGAATCCAATGGTGGTGGTAGCCAGTTGAATAAAGTTTCGTCGACGCATACAAGGTAAATGAAGGTAAAAATGTCTATCGTCTACCCATGATCGGGCCAGCAGTGAGATTTTTGATGTCCCAAAGTAACTTCCCAAATCGTGGTCTATAAAAATTTTCTTTCCGGCAAGTCCACAACATCAATCCTTGAACCAAGTAACAATTGTAGCCCTTGTTTTGTTAAGGCTACCAAAACAATCCTGAAGCGTCCCTGTTAAAAAAAATTACGCTGTTGAGATTCCCGAGCGAGGCTTTGCTAGCCTTGCCTACGTGCTGGCCCGGTCCTTGCTGATCAACAAATTTTGTCCTGAAAATCTTCTTGGATGCCAAAACAATCCAGATTTTCAATTGCAGTACAGTACTCTGTGTTTTACTGGCTGCCATCAAGATATAACTATAACAAAGTCAACTGTTTTATTAAACCTTGCTTTAAAAGCCAGAGAGACAAAATCTGAGCGAAGGAAAAAAAAGTACTAGTTTTTTTTTTTTGATCGGTCAAAGAGAAAATTCATTGAAAATGAGGTACTTAAGGGGGGTACCTCAACCCAATGATTACAACCGAAAGCAAAAAAAGAAAAGGGTGCCGAAGGAGAATTCGGCAACCCAACACAAAAACTACAATCTCACGATATCCGAAATAAAGAATCCCATGAAGCTATCACCGTATTCGCCGTTAACTCTAACATTCTTGTAGTCGATTCGGCCCAAAAAAATGCTTGTAGTTTAACATTTCTAATGAGGCTTATTAAATTTTTTCTTTTGTTTTCAAAAACTCTTGCATTTCTTTCTTTCCATATGCACCACCATATTGCAACCGGGATGTTGTTCCAAATTTGACTAAGTCTTTCATCTCCCCAATTAACCTTCCAAGACTTCACATTAGTTGTAACGTTTGAATCATAAGTCCACCGGGAGTGAATTCCTTCAACAAAGTAATCCCAAATCCTTCGAGTTCTCCAACAATCATAAAACAAGTGCGAGCTAGTTTCATCATTTTCTTCACAAAAGCAACACAAGTTTGAAACATCCATTCCCCTTCTTAATAACTTATCCGCCGACATTATCTTATCATGAGAAAGAAGCCATAAAAAGAAGTTGATTTTGCAAGGATACTCCCGGCTCCATATAACATCGGTTGGGAAATTTGGTTCATCTTGATCTTCTTCAATTCTAATACCATCCTTAACCGTATATTTTCCATGTGCATTTCCAACCCAAATTCGGCTATCCACAACACCTTCTTGAATAGAGATGGAAGAAAGAAGATTTGATATAGTTAATATTTCACTTGAAATGGATCGAGAGTATCTTTGTCTAGACATAAACCGCCAACTTATACCACATTCCCCAACTTCATACATTCTAGCCACCACAAACTCCTTGGTCCTTGAAGCTTCATATGCCAAAGGGAATGTGTCACAAAGTCTTCCTTCACCAAGCCAAAAATCTTCCCAAAATCTAGTTTCCTTACCCGCACCAATCTTGAATCTAATGCTTTTGTTGAAATCTTCAAGCTCTTTATATATATTGAACCACAAGCTACCACCTTTTGATCCCTTTGGTTGGAGAGTTTCCCAACCGGTAAACGTTTCACCAAATTTCTCAACTATAATCTTCCTCCACAAAGCATCTTTCTCAATACCAAAACGCCACCACCATTTTTTTAACAAAGCCGAGTTCACTTGCTTAATTTTTCGAATACCAAGACCACCTTTTTTCTTTGGTTTTGTAACAATTTTCCAACAAACATTGTGAATTCTTTTCTTATTATGATCATCCCATAAAAAGTTTCTCACTACTTTATCAATTTTCTTCGTTATGGAGCATGGAGCAAGAAAAATTGAGAGGTAATAAATTGGTAGGCTAGCCAAACACTCTTGATAAGAGTTAATTTACCTCCTCTTGATAATGATTTCCCATTCCAAGATGCAACCCTTTTCGCACAAGTTTCAAGCGTCTTTTCCCATTTTTGAGAACCTCCCACCTTATCTCCCAAGGGAAGACCAAGATAGATGCTAGGAAAACTAGCAAACTTGCAACCTAACATGTTAGCAAAATCTTCAATTCCCTCTTCGAATGAGACCCCAAATAAGCTACTTTTAGAGAAATTTATCTTCAAACCCGAAGTAAGCTCGAAACAAAGAAGAAGGTATCGAAGGGCATCAACTTGTTCTCTCTTAGCATCAAGAAAAATGATAGTATCATCCGCAAATTGCAAGTGATTTATTTTTGTTCCCCCTCCTTCACCGAGAAACCCGAGATTTGATCAAGTTCTTGTGCTTTGCTCAACATACAACTAAGGACTTCACCAACGATAGTAAAAAGAAAGGGAGAAAGTGGGTCTCCTTGACGGAGACCCTTGTCACTACCGAAGTATCCATGGCACGACCCATTAACAAGAACCGAGAACTTTGAGAATGATAAACAATTTCTAATCCAAGCTCTCCAAACACCACCGAAACCCATTTTGAATAAGACTTCATTTAGAAAACTCCAATTCACATTATCAAACGCTTTTTCAAAATCAAGCTTGCAAACCAACCCCGGTAGTTGTTGACGAAGTCTAGAATCCACACATTCATTTGCTATCAAAACACCATCAAGAATTTGTCTACCTTTTATGAAACTAGATTGAGATGTTGAAATTAGAGTAGGAAGGTGTACCTTCAATCGTTCCGCTAATACCTTTGAGATAATTTTGTAGACACTTCCAATAAGGCTAATAGGCCGAAAGTCTTTTACTTCTTCTATTCCCACCTTCTTAGGAATAAGCGCAATAAAATTGTTTTTCAATGACGAATGTAGAACATTATGGTCATGAAATTCTTTAAAGACCTTCATTAAATCGTTTTTTAGAAATTCCCAACAAACTACAAAGAACTTCATAGGAAATCCATCCGGACCCGGAGCACGATCAATTCCCAAATCTTTAATTGCATCTTTTACCTCATCTTTGCAAAAGGGCCTCTCCAACAAAGTACTTGCATTTTCATCAATACGCCTTAAGGTCATATTTTTGATTCTCGGTCGATTGTTAGACACTTCTTTAAATGCTAGCTCAAAATGATTTGCAATACCCTCTTTGATTTCTTCTTTATTTCCGGTCCACCGACCATTAATACGAAGGTTGTTGATGTTGTTACAAGCTCTATGACCCTTGATAACTCGATGAAAATGCTTGGTGTTACGATCGCCATCTCTACAATATCTAATTCTTGACTTTTGTCTCAACATTATGCTTTGACGACGATGAGCCACCTCGAACTCCACTTTAGCCGTCACAAGCATGTCTTCTTCATCTTCGGTAAGACCCCTATCATCATCTATCCCATCCAATTCATCCAAAGTGGTAAGAGCCACATCTATGGCCCTCTCAATGCTCCCAAAAACCTCCCTATTCCACACCTTCAATTTCTCCTTTAAAGCATTTAACTTCTTAGAAAAACATTCACCCGCCGTACCTACAAAAGAAAAGGATTCCCACCATTCTTTCATTAGTGGGATTATGTTAGTACCTTCAAGCCAAGCTAATTGAAATCGAAATGGAGAAGCACCCCAATCCGAATCCATAGAGCACAACTCGATAGGGAAATGATCCGAAAAAGGTCGTGCAAGACGCTTGAAAATGAAATTTGGAAAATGTTCTTCCCAATCCGAAGTGAAAAGGACACGATCAATCTTGCTTTTCTTGTTAGGTCTTCGACTCCACGTATACTTAGCACCGGATAACGGTAACTCCACAAGATCAAGGTCATTACAAAGATCATCGAAGAGTTTCATTAAATTCGATCTTCTACGACAACCTCTTCTCTCCACCATGGTTCTAATCTCATTGAAGTCACCACCGTAACACAAAGGAATTCCATCCCAATAACCATGCAAGGTAGCTATCTCCATTCTAAATCTTTTCTTTTCATTCACATTGCAAGGACCATAGACACCTATAAGAACCCAACGAAAATTATCTTCCAAGTTACGACAAGAGATACTTATAGAAAAAGTACCTTCAAGAAAGTCATCAACTTCAATCAAATCCGAATTCCAAATCAATAAAATTCCACCCGATCTTCCATAAGAATTTAACGCAATCCACTTGCAAGGAGTAGCACCCCAACATTCACGCACAATAACATCGGTACAAGCACTAAGCTTGGTTTCTTGAATCATAAGAATAGTAGGCTTCCATCGTTTCACAAGATTTTTTAACTTCGACCGTTTAATCGGATCACCAAGACCATTCACATTCCAAGATATAATGTTAAACATTAAAAATATAGAAATCCCGCACAACCAAACCCGAGAGACAAAAGAATCAAGATCCTTCAATTTCTTCCATCACAAGCTCATCTTTAAAGGCATTAGCTTGGGATAAATTTGAGCTTGTAACAAAAGATATCTCTTGTTTAGAGAATACAATGCCCGACGAATGGGCTGAGATCAGACTAATTGGTGAAGTGCTGGAGCCTTCGCGACAAGATATGAAGCCTGTTTCCATTTCCATCGATCGAATGGAGCCTCCTCCGGGAAAATTCTGGCGTCTGAAACCGACTCTGGTGATCAGTAACAAAGAAGATGAAGAATCAAAACGTGGCGACAATTTAATGGTGGACCAGGTCCAACGGCAGGCTAATCCCGTGACTACATCAGTAGGGTGCGGTCCGTTAGTTGGGGCAGATATAAGGCCAAGTCAAAATGGGACATGTGTCCAGGATGATTTGACTTTAAAAGATTCGAATTTTGAAAAGATTGTGGCTGTTACTGCTCCACGTGAACCAAAAAACGGTGGACCTTCTTTGGGTTGCCAAGCCCAATCAGTTTCAAAGTCAAGTGACATATTAAGTCATCCTCCAGGTTTTGGGCCCAGTTCTAATGTTTCTTCTTCTATTGGTCATGGCTCCTCCCTGAGAAGTTTGAGAAAGCAGGTGAAATCTAAACTTTCTAATGAGTGTTGCATGGCTAACAGTTTTTCTTCCGTTTCTTTACATGGAAATAGCATGGATGGTAATGGGGCAAATGGCAGTGACAAAGAAGCTAATAAGGAGGTAGCTTTTTCTTCCTCAATTGGTGAAATGGAAAAGAAAACAAATTCACCTATAGAAGATAGTGATGACGCGGCATCTCATACTAGTGGTAGTGCTCGAAGGATTAATAACTCATCCGGTGATGCTATGAAAAAAAAGTACTAGTACAATTTAAGAAGATTTGGGTATAAGGTTGTACTTAGCTTGGGTTTGAGGCTATGAGTACTCAATAGAGAAAATGTTGAGTTTCGCGAACTGATCCTCGATGATATGACACTCAGATGCCCGTAAAACTACAAATAAATTTTACAAAGAACATAATCTCTGCCCTGGTTTATTTGGTTTTTGCATACGTTTAAAGTACGGAGATAGTTATTTGGTTAATTGGTATTCATGTCTTACAAATGCCCATTCGGCCATTTCAAATGTACATTTCAGATGATCCAATGGTATTAAGATTATTATTATAGCTCTCCATTTGTAATTAACTGACAGACGTGCGATTTCACTGGTTACAACGAAATTAAACAGAATAATGTAAATTGATTGTCCGGTGGGCAAAACTGATGTGACGATCATGAAATCAATGAAGGGTATGTGGTTTATCATGAATTTGTAATTACAGTAGCTTCATACAAAAAATACACTTAATATAGTTTCAACGTACTTTAATCTCTTGAGTAAAATTTAGGGGTTACTGCAGCCAACAGCATTACTTGTTGGAGAACCAATTCCCACCTGCAGCCAAGAAAATGCACCACCTGCACCACCAATATGCATGTCCTTAAGTTCACTTAGTTTCGCTAGCTTCAATTTCTTACCATCTTCATTCGCATCCTCATCTTTATCTTC
>JAJJMA010305815.1:0-14763 GCA_023529015.1 Papaver nudicaule | reverse complement strand
AAAAGTCGCATCTGTCAAGGCCAAAGTGCACAAAGTCGCATCTGTGTCAAGGCCAAAGTGCTGGCCTTGCATAAAAGTCGCATCTGTCAAGGCCAAAGTGCTGGCCTTGCACCAAAATCGCATCTGTGTCAAGGCCAAAGTGCTGGCCTTGCACCAAAATCGCATCTGTGGCAAGGCCAAAGTGCTGGCCTTGCACCAAAATTGCATATGTCAAGGCCAAAAAAAAATCTGGGTGTTGATGAGAGGCTTTCTGGTAGACTATTCCAATTTCCAAAAGTGTTGTTTATCGTTCATTCAATTTCAATCCTGAAAAGTGAGGGATTACAGAGATTAACAACTATATATAGACTCTCCCACTTTTGGAAAGAGAGCCTAATAGTTGAAAACCATATTAAAAGACTTAAAAATATTACAATATAGCTCGAAGCCTTTAACCTAGACTAAACATAAATAAAGAAACTAGAAAAGTCTCCTTCATGTCTTCAAATACGTGCTTTGAGGTAAAGGTCGGAGTGAAACCCCATGAACCGGATCCGATAGATATGCCCTGACAGTTGAGTAAGCCCGCAACCCACTGTTTTTTAAATCCATCCCAACCCATACCCTATTTCAATATTTGGAGCCCCATAGCGGAGCCCCAGGTCCGAATAACCAAACCCGGACCCATACCCGACCCGGATCCGAATAGGAGTCCAGGTACCAAACAAACCCGAAGGTTTCATCACTGTCGAGTAAACCCGACCATAGCTTTGATCCAAACCGTGATAATCCAAGCCTGTAGCCATAGCTGAAGCTGAAACAGGATGTAAACCACCCGTGAAACAGCTCACCTCTGTTCGTTCGTCTTCATCTGGATTGCACAGCAATGGAGCTTCATCATGATCATCATGATCATACAAATCCGAAAGTTGATATATTGCCTTCAAATTGACACCTGAGTGTGTAGAACAACTCTCTGGGACCATAGCATTAGTTTCTGACTGACTTATCAACCCAGAAACAACTTTAAATCGGTAATCAATCTTCATCAGAAAAATCACCATCATATCATGATCATCCTGCGTACGATTAACCTTGCGACAAATCACCACAGTAAACTCCATACTAGGTAGAAACCAGCTCCTGTATTCGTTTTTGAGCTCCGAATCAACCGATAAAAAATTGTATGCCCTAAAGACATTAACACCCGAAACAGAGTATCTCTGTTTTCGCGTGATTGATGATCCTCTGTTTTTGAAAACAGAGTATATTCCTGATGTTGCAGCAGCACGAATCCTACCCCTTTCTGCTTCTCTGCACATACCTGTGTTATATCCAACCAACCTGGAGAAGTTTGAAGGATTAAACACAATGTTTTGAAGCTCGATTCTCCTCTGTTCTTTGAGTTTTTCTTCATGGCAGAAAAACCCTAAAACTTGGAACACGAGTCTTCTGATGATCAGTAGCCTCCAATCCTTCCCAGCAGCATGGTTGTCGCTGGTAACTCCATGTGAGATACCAGAAGCTGCTGGTGATAAGTCTTCAGCCACCATCATCGTGTTTGATGGAGATATACCCGATACGGCCACCATTAACCTGTCCTTCTTTAGTACACGATCCCTAGCACCAGTAGCATCCTTTGTATCATCCACGAGAGATGAAACACGTTCAGCAGTTGATGTCGCCGTGAATATAGCCCTAAATCTAAACATGCCGTAAGGTGTAGCTTTTTTGACGAAGAACACCTTTGAATATGATTGAACATGATCATCACAACCTGGAATAGGTATAGATGATGAGCATAAGTCTTTCCCTGCCATCCTTGATCATCAAAGATGATCAGGAGGCAAGGAAAAACGACAATGCCTAAACCCTAGCTTTTGGAGCTCCGGTTTTTTAGTTTTTTGCGAAAAATAAAACGTGAATTTGTTTTGCCCTCAATTTCCAAAAGTGCTGCTAATAGGTCATTCAATTAATCTTTGGGAAAAATTACAATGATTAGCTATACACAGACACCCCTTAGCAGGGAGGGTGCCTATTAGCAAGTAGACTAGGGATATGTACTTGGACTACTATCTACAAAGAACCTAAAACTAGAAAATTGGCACGTAGGCCCATAAAATTGGCACGCAGGCCCATATTGGATGGTTCACAGACCCATCAAACAAAAACCATTTCCCAAACCCGAACAAAATGGGTTAGCTATTTCAAAATAAGTACCCGAACCCGTTACTGTTTAATGACCCGTGGATATATCGTATTCGGGTCTTCAATATCCGGCAGAAACTCCGGTTTGCCTTCAAAATCTTCTGTAACACCAGAATCAAGCTGAACTCCACTTTTAGCTAGATTATCAGCTGAAAAATTAACCTCTCGTACGTTGTGTTGGTATATCACTCTGTCATAAAACTCTAAAGCATCCATCCATCGATATTTCAGTCGCCAAGAAATGTTACCTGACTGAAAAGCTTGAATTGCAGCAGCAGAATCCGATCTCACCTTGATGTTCTTGACTCCCCACTTCCTTCCCCATTCCAGACCAATAATTACAGCTAATTGCTCTGCCCAGTAGTTGTTGCCATCTCCCAGACCTTCACAAACTGCTCCCATCACCTCTAGATTAGAATTACGAGCAATAACTCCACAACCAGCTTTGCCATTGCTCGTATCAGCAGCTCCATCGCAACAAATCATCACTTCATCTTCATCTGGTGGAATCCAATGGTGGTTCACTGTTCTTTGAGAGCTTACAGTTCTTCTTTCTATCTTGAAAAAATCCAGTATTGCATCATCTTCACCAGGTCTTGAATGCAGTTGAAAACGTCTTGAATTGTCTCTAATGTGTCTAAAAACCTTGTTCTCCAGCTCATATAATGGAGTCTTCTTGTCTTCATAACATAGTCTATTACGTCTGTTCCAAAGCTCAGACTTCACCGCCATATTTGCCACTAACCATAGACGTTTGATCAGTGGAGATCTTTGTTTAGCTTCATTATAGGATAGCATAAGATCATAGTGTACCTGCAAGTCAAAGATGTTAGAAATCCATTCCCACAGCTGCACAGAAACTGCATAATCCATGAGAATGTGTTCGAGTTCGTCAATTCCAGAGTTACAGTCTAGACATCCAGCATCAATGATGATACCGAATCTCTCACAAGCAGCCTGCCTTGTTGCACAACATTGAGGTCTTGCAAACTTCCAATTCTGAGCTGCTAAAGCAGGATGAATGTTCTTCTTCCATATCAGCTTCATAACAGGCATAGGTGTGAACTTCTTCCTCAGCAGTTCTCTTGCTGATTTCACCGTGAAAACACCCTTTTCATCCGGCATCCACACACGCATATCCACTCCTCCTCTTGGCTTTGGCATTGCATTGACGTCAATGCCCATGTTTTCCATCATCTGACGTACAGCTGGTGGTATGTTCCACTCACCATCTCTGATAATGGAACTGACTTTGGCCTGAAACCATGACCTATGTTCAGGTGCAATAGCTCTGCTGGTAGCTATGCATTTATCTGAACACCAATTGTCAAAGAATAATGATGTTGCTTTCCCATCTCCAATCAGGCTACGGGTATTAGCATCAACAATAGGCTGAACCAAAACCATTCCAACAATGATAGACGAATTCAACTTATACTTCACTATATCCCCATTCACTCTAAGGTACTTGGCTCTGAGAAATCTAGCCCAAGTTTTATTAGAATGACGGATATTCCACCATAATTTCATCAGCAAAGCCAAATTCATAACCTTCAGACTCATCAGGCCTAAACCTCCTTCCTCAACTGGACTGCATAGTTTTTCATAAGCCACCACAAAGCCCTTAGCCTTTTCATTATCACCAGTCCAAATGAAATTGGCTATTGCACGCTCTATAGCTTTGATTAAGTCAGGTGGCCACAAATAAACATACATAACATGAATAGGTAAGCTGGCTTGGACAGATTTCACTAGCACAACTCTAGCCTGAAAAGTAAGTAACCTTCCAACCCATAAATTTAGCTGTGTCTGAATCTTGTCCACAATGTGTTGGACATGAGAGTACTTGACCTTACCTGGTGCCAATTGAACCCCTAGATATCTGTCAGGGAAAGTTGCAAGCTCCATTCCCAACAGATTTAGCACAACCTGTCTGTGCTCAACTGAATCACCACCATAATACACCTTGCTCTTCTGTCTGCTCACAATCTGACCTGACGACTCTGCATACACATCTAACAAGCCTAGCATGCTTGTCAGACTCCTCTCATTACCCCTACAGAAGACGAGAATGTCGTCTGCAAAAAACAAGTGAGTTGGTGACACTCCCTTCTTAGTTAGCATGTACGTCATATCTCCTTGCTCAAACAACTTGAGGATGTTTCGACTTAGAATATCCTCCATTAAGACAAAAATTAGAGGAGATAGAGGATCACCCTGACGTAATCCTCTATTAATGCAGAAAAAACCTTCAGGAGAGCCATTAACCAGCATTGAAATACGAGCTGATTTAAGGACATTGTGCACATAAGTACACCAATCTTCAGAGAAGCCATACCTTCTAAAAACCTCCAACACAAAATTCCAGCTTACCGTGTCAAAAGCAGCTGAGATGTCAAGTTTCATGCCCACATTACCATGTCTGCGAGGTATATCCAGCTCATTGATTAGCTCAGAAGCTAGAGCAATGTTCTCATTAATGTTACGACCCTTCATAAATGCTACTTGTTCTTCAGACACTAGTTTATCAAGTACATTGCCCAATCTTGTTGCAAGAATCTTAGTAATTATCTTAAAAAAGAAATTACTGAGTCCAATTGGACGGAATTTCTTCAAAGTATTAGCACCATTCTCCTTTGGCAAGAGGATAATGAAGCTATTGTTCACGCCATTTGGAATCTTCAGAGTGATCCAAGAAGAGGTAATTGCTCTGTATAAGTCTGCATGGATAATATCCCAACATTGACGATAAAAGCTTCCAGGAAAGCCGTCAGGTCCAGGTGCACTGTCTGCCCCTAAATCAAAGACAACTCTCTTAACTTCTTCTAAATCTGGCAGCTGGTCCATACTTGCAGACTCAGCTTCAGTTAAAACTTCATGTTGCACATCAAAAATAGAGCTATCAATAACCCTCTCAGCACCATTAAACTTTGCTTCATAATATGAAACGATCTGTTTTGTCAATTCTCTCTGGTCAGTCGTAACATTTCCATGCTCATCAACTAGCTCAGTGATGGCATTAGCACTTCTTCTCTGACGAATGCAATTGTGAAAAAAAGCTGTGTTAGCATCACCAGCCTCAATCCAACTTATCCTAGCTTTTTCTCTGTACATATTTGCAATAACCATGCGTGCTTCTTTAAGTTTAAACTTAGCAGTGTTGAGATTCTCAGCCTTCTCAACATCGTACGGATCAGCATCAGACCTTAAAAGTGCAGCTTCAAAAGCAGTGTTAGCCTCTTTCAATTTGGCATGCACATCACCAAAAGTATGCCAATTCCACTTCTTCATCTCCTCACGCAAGTGTTTCAGCTTGGAAGTAAAAATAAAGATGTATGTACCCTTAATTTTAACACTCCAAGCTCTTGCAACCATATTCATAAAATCTTCATGAGTATACCACATCTTCTGAACTCTAAAAGGAGCTCTTCTTGGAGTTAATGTGGCAACTGGAAAACCCACTAGTGGTGAATGATCAGATATCTCACGAGGCAAAGCCTTGTACCTCCAATTTTGGAACTTGAACAACCATTCAGCATTGATAACACCTCTATCAAGCTTCTCCAACACCCTACGATTACCAGTGCGATTATTACACCAGGTATGTGAAGTGCCAAAGTTTTCAGGCTCAAACACTCCATTGTTGCTCATCCAATCAGTGAACTCCATCATGGAATCAACCTCATCTTTTGCCCTTCTTGAACTGATCTTCTCTGAAGGACGCATAAAGCAGTTAAAATCACCAATTATAAGCCATGGCAGAGAGATACCACCATGGTTTAATTGGTTCCATAAATCCCTTCTCTCAGGGATTGAATGTGCAGCATGAACGAAACTTATATACACATCCTCAATGTGTATAGTAATGGCTTGTTTAGAACTGTCAATAATGATTGGAGTAGATATTTCACTTCTCCAAAGAATCCAAGTATCACCAGCATCATCTTCATTATGAATAACAGTCAAACTGTATCCAGCAAGCATTAGAGACCTCACTCTAGCATCAGTGCAGGTCACTTTTGGTTCAGAAATACCTATAACATCAGGTTTATACTCCTTCACAATGTCACGGAGTTTAGACCTGGATACTAATCTATCCAAGCCATTGATGTTCCAATAAAGAACAATCATTTTTTAACCCCTGGTGAAGGACCGTGCTTAGGCGGCCGTGGTGGAATTCTTTGAGATTTCCTGGAAGCAATAACAGCAGCAGCAGCTTGCTCTTTAGCTAATTTCTTTCGCTCATATTGTGACAAGGAAGCTTCAGCATCAGTTTCCACTGAACTAGTAGTCGTATCAGAAGTACCTAAGCTGGTAGTGGCATTAGTTGAGCTTGACTGCTCAGCTGTAGCTGCATGAGTATTGACATTGCCATCACCCTTACCCTCAACAGGCAATGCAGTAGTAGCATGAGTTGATACTTCCTCCTCTTCTGATTTGGAAGAATCACTCTTTGATTCAGCAGCTGACTCATCCTGCTTAGCTGGTTCATCAGCATAGCCTAAATCCTCAACATGTTCTTCTTCATCATCAGCTGTAGACTTAGCTGATTTCTTAGCTGATATCTTAGCTGCTGCAGATCTTTTATCCCTCTCTTGCTGCTTGAGAATGTCATCAGCCATTCTCCTTTGTTCATAGTTATCAAAAATCTGCATATCGGCATCTAAAGCTCCTTCCTTTTGTGGTTGAGATTGATCATCATCAGCTGCTGGTTGAAGTACAACTGGAACTTCAACTTCCACCTCGACTTCAGCAGTAACACCAGCATTAGCATTAATAGGAGATTCAGCTGTACTCTGCTCTCCAATCTTCTCAGGTTCAGCTGTAATTTTAGGGTTTTGATCAGGAACCCCAGTATTCTGATCATGATCATCATGATCATCATGATTTGATCCGCCATCGCCATTAGTGCCAACTTCTTCAACATGAGGAGTAGCATCTGTAGAGTCATCAGGGGATGATAATATAGTATGCTTTGGTCTTCCAGCAGCATCTGGAACTCCCTCTTTGGTCACAATCTTTTCTAGCAATTTTTGTTCTTGAGCAAGAACCCTAATTCTTTCTCGAGAAACAACTTCACCTTCCCATACCAATGCTTCCTTGCGTGCATCTTTAGTAGTCCTTCCAGTTGGTAACCATTGGAAACCATCATCTGGTTTTGACTTCTCAAAGTCATACCATAAACCCTCATGATCATCTTTTCCACCTTCATGCAAAACCCAATGATTAGGTATTTGCTATGTTTTCTCCTCTTCTTCTATCTGCTTCTGTCTCTCAGAGATCCCTAGCATCCTCTTCACCACCTCACAATCATTGTATAGATGACCAAGAGTATTACAGTGTGTGCAAAAACTTGGCTTCTGTGATATAATCACATCTTGCCAAAACCACTTGTCTTTATCCTTTCCTGGCTTTACAAAAATCTGGTCTACTACCTTCTTAGAAAAATCCACCTCTGTCAAAACAGCAGCATGGTATCGAAAATCAAAATCCAAAGTGTTTCTTGAAATCGCGATTGGCTTACCCACCGCTTTTGCCATAGATAACAGCATTCTTTTTGTCCAGAATTGCACTTTCAACTTAGGAAACTGCAACCAAACAGCAGCAACAGAGATCTTTGCTTCATTAGGATCAATCCGCATCCCAGTCCTGCACCTGAAGAAACTGATTGCCTCTACCAGGCCAAGCTATCTTCCACTTGCCGCCATACTTGATCTTCTTCTTCTGTTCTTCATCAACCAGACGAATAAAAAAGTAACCTTTCGATAGAGCATAAAAATAAACATTCTCAAAACCCCATTGTTTTTTAAGGGATTCTGTTACCTTTATGAAGCTCAGACCTCTAAAATCCAATCTTCCTACCAAACTATGCTTCCAATAATCGACACCCTCATCATAAAGATCCTCACAATCAAGAACACAAGATCCTGAGGCATCCGTCGTTGACTCAGCCAACTGAGAATCATCGATATTGATCAACTTAGCAGTGTTTGGGTTTTTCGTAACCTCTGCCCAAGTTCTTCTACCCCCAACACCCTTCTTAGGGTTTGGTTTCGCTGTGTTTACCTTCTCTACCATGATTAGATCATACTAGATGATCAATCTGGAAGAAAAGATTGAAGTTTGCTCTCGCCGGAAACCCTAGCTGCCACCGTATTTTTAGGTTTTCCAGAGAATACTTTTCACGAAAATAATATCCCTCCAATTTCCAAAAGTGCTGCTAATAGGTCATTCAATTAATTTTCGGGAAAATTACAAAGAATTTGGCTATACACAGACACCCCTTAGCAGGGAGGGTGCCTATTAGCAAGTAGACTAGGGATATGTACTTGGGCTACTATCTACAAATTACCTAAAACTAGAAAATAGGCACACGGGCCCAAAGAATGGCTCGCAGGCCCATAATAATGGTTCACAGACCCATTAGAAAACTCAAAAAACCAACACCCAAACCCGTTACTGTTTTCGCACCCGTATATAAGTCGTATTCGGGTCTTCTACATCCGAAATGAACTCCGGTCTTCCTTCAAAAATTTCTGTAACTCCTCCATTCAACTGAGCTCCTCTTTTAGCTAGAACATCAGCTGAAAAGTTAACCTCCCTCACATTGTGTTCGTAAATCACTCTCTCATAATGCTCCAAAGCATCAAACCATCTAAATCTCATCCTCCAAGAAATGTTGCCTGAGTTGAATGCCTGAATAGCAGCAGCAGAATCCGACCGTACCTTGATGTTCTTGATACTCCATCTTCTTGCCCACTCCAAACCGATAATAATAGCTAGTTGCTCTGCCCAGTAGTTGCTTCCATCTCCTAGACCTTCACAAACTGCTCCCAACACCTCAAGATTGTTATTACGCGCAATGACTCCACAACCAGCTTTGCCATTACTCGTATCAGCAGCACCATCACAACAAATCATCACTTCATCCTCATCTGGAGGTAACCAGACATGATTAGTGGTTCTCATAGCTCCAACAGTTCTTCTCTCGACCTTGAAGTAGTCCAAAACAGCATCATCTTCACCTGGTTTCATATGTAGCTGAAATCTTCTTGCATTGTCCCTTATCTGTCTGTAAACTTTACTTTTCAGCTTGTAAAATGGTGTGTCCTTTCCTTCATAGCATAGCTTGTTCCTTCGGTTCCATAATTCTTGTTTCACCGCCATATTAGCCACCAGCCACAGCCTCTTGATCATTGGAGAACGATGTTTAGCAGCTTCATATGATGTAATGATATTATAACTTCCCTGCAATTGAAAAATGTTAGCAATCCAATCCCAAAGCTGCACTGAAACAGTACAGCTCATGAGAATGTGTTCAAGTTCGTCAATTCCAGAGTTGCAGCCTAGACAACTAGTGTCCAAATCATAACCAAATCTTTTGTTTGCAGCATCCCTAGTAGCACAACATTGCTTCCTAAGGAATTTCCAGTTCTGAGCAGCTAATGCAGGATGAATATTCTTCTTCCAAATCAGCCTAGTTTCAGGCATTGGAGAGAACTTATGCCTAATCAGTTCTCTAGCAGATTGAACTGTAAACACACCTTTATCATCAGGCATCCAAACTCTTAAATCCCTCCCCCCTCTGGGTTTAGGTAGAGCTTGAATATCAACTCCCATATTCTGCATTACTTGCTTCAGATCATCAGGGATAACCCATTGCCCATCCTGAATGATACTACTTACTTTGGCCTGAAACCATGATCTGTGCTCTGGTGAAATTGCCCTGCTAAAAGCAATACACTTATCAGCACACCAGTTATCAAAAAATAGAGATGTAGCCTTACCATCTCCAATTAAACTGCGAGTGTTAGCATCGACCAATGGCTGAACCACAATCATCCCTGGAAGGATGGATGAATGGCATTTGTACTTCACTATATCACCATTCACTCTGAGATATTTAGCACGAAGAAACCGTGCCCAGACCTTGTTGGAATGTCTGATGTTCCACCAAAGCTTCATTAAGAGAGCTGTGTTCATGACCTTCAAACTGACAAGTCCTAAACCCCCCTCCTCTAATGGACTGCATAGCTTATCATAAGCCACAACAAAACCTTTAGCCTTCTCACTGTCACCAGTCCAAATGAAGTTGGCTATTGCTCTTTCCACTGCCTTTATGAAGTCAGGTGGCCATAAATAAACAGACATGACATGGATTGGAAAGCTTGCTAGAACAGATTTAACTAGCACAACTCTAGCTTTGAAGGTTAAAAGCCTACCACACCAAGCATTCAATTGAGATTGAATTTTGTCCACCACATGCTGAACATGATGGAACTTGACTCTCCCTGGAGCCAATTGCACACCCAAATAGCGGTCTGGATAAGTTGCCAACTCCATACGCAATAATTGGAGTACTGAGTTCCTCTTTACCACTGTATCTCCTCCAAAGTAGACCTTGCTCTTGTGTCTACTCACTACCTGACCTGAAGCAGTAGCATATAAGTCTAGCAAATTGAGCAGACTTGTCAGACTTTTGTTTGTACCCCTGCAGAAAACCAAAATGTCATCTGCAAAGAAGAGATGAGTTGGTGAAACTCCCTTCTTTGTAAGCATATAATCCATATCACCATTAGCAAACAATTTGAGGATGTTACGACTCAAAATGTCTTCCATGAGAACAAAAATTAATGGAGATAAGGGGTCACCCTGACGTAGACCCCTATTGATACTGAAGAAACCTTCAGGATTACCATTGAACATGATGGAAATCCTAGCTGACTTGAAGATGTTATGAAGCCACATGCACCAGTTTTCAGAAAACCCATAGCGTCTAAAAACTTCCAAAACAAATTCCCAACTTACGGTGTCAAATGCAGCTGAGATGTCAAGCTTCATACCCACATTACCATGCTTTCGTGGTTCATCCAACTCGTTAATCATCTCTGAAGCAAGAGCTATATTCTCATGGATGTTACGACCCTTAAGAAAAGCAACTTGTTCCTCTGATACTAGCTTATCAAGAACACTGGCAAGACGAGTAGCCATAATTTTGGTTATAATCTTAAAGAAGAAATTGCTCAGACCAATTGGTCTGAACTTCTTCAGTTATTAGCACCACTTTCCTTTGGCAAAAGAAGAATAAAGCTGTTATTAACCCCATTAGGAATCTTTTTAGAAATCCAGCAAGAAGTAACAGCCTTGTAGAGGTCAATACTGATGATATCCCAACAATGTCGAAAGAAACTTCCAGGAAAACCGTCAGGTCCTGGTGCACTGTCAGCTCCAAGCTCAAACACTGCTTTTTTTATCTCCTCCATATCTGGAATCTTGTCCATTGCACGAGCTTCAGCTTCAGTAATCGAGTTATGTTGCACATCAAACAACTGATCAGTAATAACAGTTGCTTCACCATTGAACTTCTTCTCATAATAATTGACTGCCATATCACTGAGAAGGTTATGTTCAGTAACGGAATTGCCCTGATCATCAACCAACTCAGTAATAGCATTAGCACTTCTCCTCATTCGAATGCTATTGTGAAAAAAAGCTGTATTAGCATCACCAGCTTCAATCCAGTTGATCCTAGCCTTCTCTCTATACATATTAGCAATCACCAGTCTAGCTTCCTTAACCTTCAATTTAGCAGTGTTGAGTGCCTCAGCTTTCTCAACATTGAAGGGGTCAGCATCAGAATGCAACTGTGCATTCTCAAATACAACAACTGCCTCTTTTAGCTTTGTATGCACATTTCCAAAAGTCTGCCAATTCCACTTCTTCATGACTTCACGTAAATGCTTCAGCTTAGAGATGAAAATAAAGACATATGTGCCTCTAATGTCCACCTTCCAAGCATTAGCCACCATGTTCATAAAATCCTCATGACCATACCACATCTTCTGTACTCTAAAAGGAGATCTTTTAGGTGTCATAGTGGCTACAGGAAATCCCACCAGAGCTGAGTGGTCTGAAACATCCCTAGGCAAAGCTTTATACCTCCAGTTTGGAAACTTTTCCAACCATTCAGCATTAATAACTCCTCTATCAAGAGTTTCAAGAGTACGCTTATTACCCTTACGATTGTTGCACCATGAATGCTTTGTCCCATAATGTTGTGGTTCAAAGATCCCATTATTGCTCATCCAATCCGTGAATTCCATCATGTCGTCAATTTCAGGTTTAGATTTACTAACCTTCTCTGAAGGACGCATATAGCAGTTGAAGTCTCCTATAACTAACCATGGAAGAGAGATTCCACCATGATTGAGTTGAGACCATAAATCTCTTCTCACCTCTTTAGAGTGACCAGCATGCACAAAACTTATATACACATCCTCAATGTGTATAGTAATACCCTGCTTCGAACTATCAATAGTGACTGGAGGAAATAACTCACTTCTCCAGAGAATCCAAGTATCACCATTATCATCTTCATTATGAACAACATCCATACTGTAACCAGTAAGCATCAAAGATCGCACTCTAGATTGAGTGCAAGAAACCAAAGGTTCCGAAATTCCAATAACATCAGGCTTAAACTCCTTGACAATGTCACGAAGCTTGGACCTAGACACCAATCTATCTAGGCCATTAATATTCCAATAAAGAACTATCATTTTTTAACCTCACTGGTTGAGCTGTGCTTAGGCAGCTGTTGTAACCGTGCAGATTTCCTTGAAGCTAATAAAGCCTTAGTTTAGCCTCTTCAATCTTCTTTCTTTCATATTGTGACAGAGTTTCTTCAGCATCTCCATCAGCAGAGCTCTCAGTAGCTGCAGAATCAGTACTGAAAGAAGCTGCACTACTCTGTTCAACAAGTTTTGAAGAACTAGAAGCAGTAGCAGCTGTTGCATTATCTACACTCTCACCACTAGGCTTTGTAGCTTGAGTCTCATCAATGCCAGCATTAGTCTCCAAGTTTGGAGTCTCTTTTGAGCCACCAGTAACTGTATTGCTTGGTGACTCTACATCAGTATCAGCATTAGGGTCTTTAGCTCCCTTGATTCTTCCTTTAGTTGCTGCTGATCTAGCTTGCCTCTCTTGCTCCTTAAGAATATCATCTTGCATTCTTAGGTGCTCATAGTTATTGAATAGGTTCATATCACCTTCCAAAGTAGCTTGAGCATCAGTGTCTACAACATCTTCTTCAGCTGCCTGTTGGATGATGATTGGAGTTTCAGCAACACCCTCTATCTCAGCAGCTACATTATCACTTAGTGTGATAATTGGTTGAGTTTCAGCAACAACCTCTATCTGAGCAGCAGTATCACTGCCAGAGATAACAGTTGGGGTAGTAGTAACCAGCACTTCCACAGTAGGGGATGGCTGATTAACTTCAGGTGCAGTTAGGTTTTGATCAGAAACCCTAGTCGATTGATCATGATGATCATGGTCATCATGTTTCTTTCCGCCATTATTAGAAAAGGAATACTCTTCCACTTGAGGAATGCCATGAACTGAGACATCAGGAGATGATATCCTAGTGTGCTTAGGCCTTCCAGCATCATCTTGAACTCCTTTCTGAGCTGCAATCTTATCCAGCAATTCTTGTGTTCTAGCTTGATCAAGCGCTAGAACCCTAATTTTCTCACGATCAATAGCTTCACCCGTCCAGATCAACTCATTTAGATTGTTCTTTTCTCTTGCATCTTTTGTAGTTCTTCTAGTAGGTAGCCATTGAAAACCATCCCTTGGTTTAGATCTATCGAAACCATACCATATCCCATCAACATCATCCTTTCCTCCTTCATGCAATACCCAATGATCAGGTATGTGCTCTGTTTCCTCTGTTTTCTCCTCTGCTTTCTGCACCGGCTTAGCAGCAACACCAAGCATTCTCTTCACCACATCATACTCATTGTAAACATGACCAAGAGTATTACAATGAATACAAAATCCAGGTTTCTGTGGAATTACCACATCCTGCCAAAACCACTTCCTTTCATCTTTTCCAGGACGTACATAAATTCTTTCCCTTACGACCTTAGAGAAATCAACCTCTGTCAAAACAGCTGCATGATATCTAAAATCAAACTCCAGAGTGTTCTTTGATATCGCGATTGGCTTACCCACCGCTTTAGCTAAAGAAAGCAGCATTCTCTTTGTCCAGAATTGGACTTTCAGGTCGGGAAACTGCAACCACACTGCCGAAACCGAAATCTTTGCTCGGTTAGGATCAAAATCTTCATCCCAATCCTGCACCTGAAGAAACTGAGAGCCTCTTCCAGGCCAAGCAATCTTCCACTTTCCTCCATATTTGATCTTCGTCTTCTGCTCATCACTATTCAGACGAATAAAGAAGTAGCCTTTTGATAAAGCATAAAAATAAACATCATCAAAACCCCATTGTTTCTTAAGGGATTCCGTAACCTTCATGAAGGTCAGACCTCTAAAATCTAACCTTCCAACCAAACTATGCTTCCAATAATCGACACCCTCATCATATAGATCCTCACAGTCAAGATAACATGATCCTGTGGAATCGATTGTTGACTCAGCCAACTGAGAATCATCGATATTAACTAACTTAGCAGTGTTTGGATTTTTCGTAACCTCTGCCCATGATCTAGTACCACCAACACCCTTCTTAGGGTTTGGTTTAGCTGTGTTAACCTTCTCAGCCATGATCAGATC
>JAJJMA010305809.1:0-11128 GCA_023529015.1 Papaver nudicaule | reverse complement strand
TCTCTAAGGCATTCGACAGAGTCGAATGGTCTTTCATAGAAAAAATTCTCTTCTGCTTTGGGTTTTGTGAGGATTGGTGTCAGTTAATTATGCAATGTGTGACCACCTCTTCCTTCTCTGTGCTTCTCAACGGTGTTCCAGGGGAACAATTTAAGGTTGAAAGAGGTCTCAGACAAGGAGACCCTCTCTCTCCTTATATTTTCATATTAGTTATGGAAATTCTTTCTCGCTTGATGTATAAAGCAGAATTGGATGGTCATATTTCAGGAATTAAAGTGAGTAGAGATGCTCCAGTTATTTCCCATCTTTTCTTTGCTGATGACTGCTTTCTCTTTACCAAAGAAAACATCAAGGAAGCGAAGAACTTGATGGAAATACTGAGAATCTTTGGAGAAATGACAGGTCAGGTTGTGAATCTACAAAAGTCTGGTGTTTATTTCTCTCCTAAATTACACAACAAACATTGTAAAATAATAGCGAGAGTGCTTAAGGTTAAAAGAATATCAAAAAATGATAAATATTTAGGGACCCCTTTGTTTTTTGATAAGAAAAGAACAAATAACTTTGAACCTCTTTTAGATAGATATTATAGTTCTCTGCAAGGTTGGAAGAACAAGCTTCTAGCCCAAGCAGGCAGAACTGCTCTCATAAACTCTTCTTTGAGCTCATACCCAACCTATCAGATGCAGTGTTTATCATTTCCTAAGGAAACTCTGAGCAAGATTCACAACTTACAAAGAGACTTCTGGTGGAGTAAGAAAGATCCTAAAAAATGCATTTACACTAAATCATGGGATAGTATTTGCAAAAGTAAAGAAAATGGAGGTCTGGGAATCAGAAGTCCTAAGAAACAAAATCTCTCTATGCTAACTAGGTTAGCATGGAGAATGCTCAATAACCCAAAGCAACTTTGGGTAACTGTTCTTAGATGCAAATATTTTCCTAAATCAGATCCTCTTAAAAGTTCTAGAAAATATAGCAACTCCTGGATTTGGTCAAGTATTAAAAAAGGTTTAAAAATTATAAAGCAAAACCATGTTTGGTAGGTTAATAATGGATCATCAATTGATTTATGGGATGATTTTTGGCTGCCAGATCAAGAAAACTTGTTATTTCCTATAGTTATAGATGATGATACTCCTACTAAAGTCGATCAACTCATGAACACAGATGGTGAGTGGAACTTAGAAACAATTCAAAAATACATAGATCTCACTGTTCACAACAAAATACTCTCTATTACTCCTGATAAAAGCACAGATGACAGAATTAGATGGCTTTCTACCCCGTCAGGTGAATGTACTACAAAATCTGCTTATAAATACCTGACTAGATATAGTAGGGATCCTAGTGTTACTAGATTATGGACTAAACTTTGGAACCTCAAAGTCATACCTAGGATTAAACTTTTCTGCTGGAAGCTGCTTTCTAATGTTCTCCCAATGGGAAAAAGAATTCATCAAATCAATAAAAATTCTTACCCTTGTTGCAGACTCTGTAACAATGACACCATTGAAGATGAACTTCATATTTTTGTTCAATGTAACTTTGCTAAAGCTATTTGGTTTGCATTTTCTCTCCACAGTTTAAATACCAATGTTTTTCCTAACATCAAATCCTGGTTTTCAAATTGGTTATTTGATAATAGTTTAGTTGATCATCACAAAAAATAGCTTTTATTCTTTGGTCTATTTGGAAATATAGAAATGCAGTTATTCATAGTAACATTGTGCCAAAGCCTTCATACTTAATTTCACAAATCGCTCGAGATTTTGGGAACTGGACTCCAACTGATTCGCGCAAGATTATCAACAAAAATACAATACAAAATTTACAGAACTTCCATTGCTATTGGAAAATTATGTTTGATGCAGCTTTAAAAAAAACTACTCCCTCCGTTTCAAAAAGATAGGCACGTTTGACTTTTTTTCGAAAGTTAAGGTTTCTAATGAACTAACCATTAGAGTTTTTTATATCGTTTTTTCTTTTCTATTGGTTTATTGTTGACAAGTGCTATGGGTTCATAAGGAAAAAAATGACAAAAATGATTACAATATTAGTTTTATTAAGTTTTTAAATTTTTGGTCAAAGTCAAATGTGCCTATCTTTTTGAAACGGAAGGAGTAATTACTCTATGGGATATGCTTTACTACTAATGGATGATACAGGTTGCAGAAGAGAGTGCAGAATCGGTGCAGGTAAAGCGTCCTGCCCACTAGATGCAGAAGCAAAAGCGTTCCTTGAAGTAATGAAATGGATCAGAGAAAAGAATTTGAAGTCTGTAGTCATCTCCAGTGATTGCAAGAATTTGGTCTCATCTGTTAATGCTTCTTCGGCTTCTTCTTCGCTCCATTGGAGTGCGTTAGGAAATATAGAGAGAGCCTGTTCTCAGTTTAAAACTCTTAGTAATGTTGCTTTTCAGTTTAAAAATAGGGTGTTCTTGAACTTAGTAGATAGATTGGCCAAGGAGGCCAGAGCTAAAAGTGTGTTCAATTTCTCTACGGAATCCTTATCGGATTCAGTTAAGTGTGCTTTCTTTCATAGAGCAGATGCTGGTTCTAAACTCTTTGGACAAAATTGAATGCTTTCTTTCTAGTTAATGAAGTGCGACTTTCCCATCAAAAAAAAAAAAAAAGAACGTTTGCGGTTCAACATACCAATTACATAAAACTCAGTTTACATAAAACTACATGGAACGTATGGCAGACTTTGTTGCTGTTATTGCCCAATCAAGCAACTTTTCATTTGCTGCAACTTATTGGAATATATTGTGTATGCTAGCAAAGGAAGAGATCGCGCAACAAGTTAGTTGACGTGCATTCCAGGCATGTGCATAGAAAATAGTCAAGAATACAAAGTCAGCAACAAGATTTGTGTAATTTAGTTAGATTAGATAAGCTTAACCTAGTCAAAGTAATTGTTTGTTGTAACCTCTAGGATTATTGATCATACTCGTGTTAAATGTAACTATAAATACGAATGAGAGTGTAAATGTAAATTTCATCTCAGAGAGTTCTCTGATGGTCATTAATATTATCAACCCGATGGGTTTCCAATCTCTTGGTCTATTATCCCTCGGTATACATATTTTAACATGGTATCAGAGCGGGGAGATCCGCTCGAATTGCTTCCGCTTCATAGTCATTTCAATTCTATTGGATTTTCTAACATTATCATAATAATCCTGCTGCTCATTGACTAAGGTATGTGAACTTTTTCTCATAAAACAACTGAATCATCAATTTTTCATTTTTTTTTATTCATCGGTCGGTTAACTATTTTAATCAGTTTTCATCATCACACATAAGTATTAGAGTATGGGTTTGACCAGTCAAGTCAAGTATGTTTGACTATGGATTTTAGGGTCTTTGTATAAATACTCCCCTACTCTATCTGTTACAGTTAACTGAAATACTTATCAAATATCTTCTTCTGAAATCTTATCTCTCTATCTTCATACCTGAGTATAAGATTTGTCATGGTATCATTCGGGTCGATCCTCTTTTGATGGTATTTTAGTTCAAATTCAAGATCTTAACAATTTTCTAAAAACTTTTTTGATCTAAAACAAAAATTTTCTTAATATCTTTTTTCTTCAACTTCTTTTCAGTCGATTCATGTTTATCAATATAAATCAAATTCGTTCTAGTTTTACCCTAATTCAAAATGGTTACTACTAGATCTCAACATTATAACTCTTCCGCTGCTTTCGAAAGTTCTAGATCTGAGAATTTTATTCTTCATTTCAAAACATCAACAATTTTGTTTCTCTGAAGCTCAATTCGTCAAATTATTTGCTCTGGCGAGATCAAATTGAATCTATCTTTATTACTACTGATTTGCTAGGGTATGTTGATGGAGAAATTTATGAACCGTCGAAGATAAGTGATGATACTGGTTTGGTAAGTGATGAATGGTTGCAATGGCGTAAGATGGATATGTTTGTTATAAACTGTATTAAGCAAACTTGCTCAGAAGCGATTGTTGGAGATCTATATGGATTAACTACTGCTAAAGAAATTTGGGATTATCTTGAGAAAACTTTTCGATCTCAGTTTGGTGCTCGGCGTAATCAATTAAGAAGTCATTTGCATGGTTTGAAGAGAGGAAATAAATCAATTGAGGATTATCTTCATTCTTTGAAGATGATTACTGATTCTCTAGTTGTGATTGGTGAGAAGGTTAGTAAATCTGACATGATGTTTCATATCTGTAATGGATTAGGAGATGAATATGATCAGTTTGTTGTTTCCAATCAAGATAATGATCTCTCTTTTCCTGAGCTTAAAGCCAAACTTCTAAATCATGAGCAGTGGTTAACTGATAAAGGTAAATTGAGTATTTCTGTGTCTGATTCATGTAATCCTGTTGCTTATTATGGTAAATCCACTCCATCTAATAGTAGTAACAAATCTAAGAATAAGAATTTCAAAAGTGGTGGTGGTGCTACTAATACATCTTTTAGAAAAGGCTCATCTATTTCAAGTGGAGATAGTGCTGATGGAAGGAAATTTGCTGTTGATCTTTCTAATGTTGAATGTCAAATTTGTCGTAAAACTGGTCACTATGCCAGTAGATGTTTCTTCCGTTATCATCCACCTTACAACAATTCAAATGGCACTGGTGGTTCATCTTCAGATGCTCAGACTTCTTCTTTCAGTCCTTCTGCAGTACAACATGCGTTTACTGGGTTGCAGCTTAATGCCTCCTCCATTTCTGATGATCCTGCTGCTGTTTCTAATCCAACCTGGTTGTCTGACTCTGGTGCAACAGCACACATGACTAGTGACAAGAACATCTTATGGAATACTTCTACTTTTAAAGGCAAGGAGCATGTTCTGGTTGGTAATGGCAATACTCTTCCCATCACTTTAACTGGTTCATCTACTATTCATACATCTAGTACTGTGTTTAAGTTAGATGATATTCTGCTTGTGCCTGAACTTAAACAAAACCTTCTATCTGTTGCCAAGTTTGCTAAGGACAATTGTTGTTATTTTGTGTTTGATCCTTGGGGTTATTAGATTAGGGATTAAACTCACATGAACTTTTGGCTCATGGTAGAATGTATAATAATCTTCATCCAATATCAAATGATTGTCTTAGTCAATTTGCTTTATCTGTTACTTCATCTCTTTCTGCTTCAGACATCATGTGGCATAATAGACTAGGTCATCCCTCTATGAAGATAGTAAAATTTTTAAGTTCTAACAAACATATTACTTTCAGTTCAAAATCTTCCAATGATCTATGTCATCCTTGTCAAATTGTTAAAAGCAAACAGCTACCTTTTCATTTTTCACCATCTCATGAAACTGTTCCTTTGGTTCTTATTCATTGTGATGTTTGGGGACCATCACCCACTGTTTCTTTGTATGGATATAGGTACTATATAGTTTTCATTGATGATGCCAGTGATTTCACTGGATTTACCCCATGAAATTAAAATCTGATGTTGTTCAGTGTTTTTCTCATTTCAAAACCCTTAATGAGAATTTGTTTTCTACTACTATCAAGTGTTTTCAGACTGATGGGGCTTCTGAGCTTACTAAAGGTCCTTTTAAACAATTTCTAGATGAAAAAGGGATTTCTCTTAGAATTTCTTGTCCCAAAACTCCTGAGCAAAATGGTCTTGCTGAGAGGAAGCATAGACATATCTGTGACATGGGTAATACCCTACTGTTTCACTCTTCCTGTCCCAAAAATTTTTGGTATGATGCTTTCTTGACTGCTACATATCTTATTAATAGGACACCAACTAAACTTCTTGGTTTTAAATCTCCTTTTGAAATTTTATTTGGTTCCATTCCTGATTATTCCTTTCTTAAAGTTTTTGGATCAACATGTTTTCCTTTCTTGGGCCATTCAAGGGCTTATAAGTTATCTCCTAAATCTGTTAAATGTGTTTTTCTTGGATATAGTCCCTTGCATAAAGGATATAAATGTTTTGATCCTTCTTCCAGAAAAATGCATATTTCTAGACATGTTGTATTTGATGAAACACATTTTTACTATGATTCATCTGGTGCTACTCCTTCTTCTGCCAATATTCCTATTTCTGATTCTTTTCCAATCTCAAAATCATCTGACACAACTGATGTTGTTCTTGTTGTTGTGTCTCCTGCTCCCACTCCTTCTGTCACTAGATCTAAGCATGGCATTTCTAAAGCTAAGGATTTTTCTGATTTTGTTGCTCATTGTTCTGTTCTTCATCCTATTCCTGCTGCTTATTTATCTTTGTTAACTACTTTTACCGAGCCAAAGACATATAAGAGTGCTTCTAAAATTCCAGAGTGGGTTGTGTCTATGAAAAATGAGATTACTGCATTGAATGATAATGACACTTGGGAATATGTTAAACCCGAACCTTTGATGAACATTCTTGGTTCCAAATGGGTATATAAAATTAAGCTCAAATCTGATGGTTCTGAAGATAGAAAAAAATCTAGATTGGTTGCTCAGGGTCAACATCAAAAAGAAGGGATTGATTTTGGGGAAACTTTCAGTCCAGTGGTTAAGTCTGAAACTATTAGAGTGGTATTAGTTCTTGCTGTCACCAATCATTGGGTTGTTAAACAACTAGATGTCTCTAATGCTTTTCTGCATGGGTACTTAACTGAAGATGTGTACATGGCTCAGCCCCTTGGCTTTGAGCATCCTTATTTCCCTGGATATGTATGTAAACTGAAAAAGTCCTTATATGGTCTTAAACAAGCTCCTCGAGCTTGGTTTGAGAGATTCAGTTCATTTTTACTTCATTTTGGCTTTAGGAAATCTGTACATGATCACTCTATGTTTGTGCTCACTACTGCTGATGATATGCTTGTTCTTGTTTTGTATGTTGATGATATATTATTGACTGGGAGTTCTTCTAGTCTAATGAATCAGTTGATCTCTGCTCTTAGTAAGGAGTTTGCAATGAAATTATTAGGAGATTTGCATTATTTTTTGGGCATAGAAGCTGACAGAACTTCTGATTCTATTATATTGACACAAAAGAAGTATACTTTAGAGCTTCTAGACAAAGCTAATATGTTAGATTGCAAACCCTGCTCTACACCAGTTGCCAAAGCACAAAGATTATTTATAAATGATGGAGTTAAGCATACAGATCCACTGCTATATAGACAACTTGTGGGAGGACTTTAGTATCTCACTCACACTAGGCCTGATATATGTTTTGCTGTGAACTATGTTAGTCAATGCATGCATGCTCCTTCTGATACAATCTCATGTCTGTTTCCCAATTTTGTCGAGACAACAATGTTGTTTTTGAATTTAATGACTCTTGCTGTCTTGTGAAGGATCGACGAACGGGGAAGGTAGTTCTGCAGGGCACGCTTAAAAACGGCCTATACATATTGAGTCCTGTTTCTCCTTCCATTTCAGCTCTTGTAGGAGAACGCACCTCATTAGAATGTTGGCACAGTCGTTTAGGTCATCCCATGTTACGAACTGTCAAGTCCGTCATCTCTCGTCATCAACTTCCAGTATCTAATTCTAGAATTTCTTTCTGTCAAGCTTGTTTAGAAAATAAAAGTCATAAACTCCCTTTTAGCTCCAGTACTACTGTTTATTCCAAACCTTTGGACTTAATAATTTCTGATGTTTAGGGTGCTGCACCAATTCTCTATAATGAAGGTGATCGATATTATGTTATATTTGTTGATGTCTTTAGTCGCTTCACATGGATTTATCCAATGCATGCTAAAACTGATGTTGTCTCTATTTTCTTATCGTTTTCTAAACATGTCAAAAACCTCTTCAACACAAAAATAAAAATGTTTCAGACTGATAACAGAACTGAATATAACCGTATCAAACCAATTCTCCATGAAAATGGAACTCTTCATCGGTTATTCTGTCCACATACATTAGCTCAAAATGGTTTAGTAGAGAGACGTCATAGGCATATCGTAGAAACTGGTCTAACTTTGTTATCTAAGGCGTCTGTTCCTGTCGAGTTTTGGTATGATGCTTTCTTTACGGCTTGCTTTCTTATGAATAGAGTCCCTTCCTCACCAACCGGGTCTCGTTCTCCATATGAACTTCTTTTCAATAAGGTTCCGGATTATCTGTCTTTCAAAACATTCGGTTGTTTGTGTTTTCCTCATTTACGTGATTATCGTTCCAACAAATTGGAGTCACGTTCTTCCGCTTTTGTTTTCCTCGGATATGATGCTGCTAGAAAATGCTATAAATGCCTGCATCCACCTAGAATCTATTGGTCTCGCCATGTTGTCTTTATGGAGGATTCTTTTCCATATGCCGCTGCTAAACTACCTTCCTCCCAATCAAACCAGGTACAATCTCCAACTTTTCTTCCTTTACCTTCTCCAACCACCAATTCATTTCTTAATATCAGAAAAAGTCTCCCTGTGGATAAAACTCCAGCCAATACTTTGTCTGCCCTATTACACACCCCAAGTCATGAACCTGTTTCACCTATGCCAACCATAACAGACTCCCCATCTATGTCACCAACCACTACACCTTCTACTACCCCTATGTTAGATGTACCAGCACCCCTCACCACTCTACTACCACCCATACCTAAGGCCCCTAGATCCCATCGTCCAACCATACCTAATCCTGACCCATCCCTTACCACCACCGGCTGTATCTAATGAGCATGGCATGGTTACCAGTGGCAAAGATGGAATTTTCAAGCCAAAGGTTCTTATGGCTTCAAAACATGCTAAACTTACTGATGATGTTTTTGAACCTAGTTGTTATACACAGGCTAAAACAGATCCAAAATGGTGTAAAAGTATGGATGAGGAGTACAATGCATTGGAGAAAAATAGAACCTGGTCATATGTACCTTATACTCCTGGCATGAATTTAATTGGTTGTAAATGGGTTTATCGGGTCAAGCGAGATGCTGATGGTAATATTGAACGGCGAAAGTCTCGCTTAGTTGCGAAGGGATTCAATCAACGGGAAGGCATAGATTATGGAGAGACTTTCAGTCCGGTCATCAAACCTTGCACAATTCGTGTTGTTCTCACACTTGCTTTGACATACAACTGGCCGGTACGTCAACTCGATATTCAAAATGCATTTTTGAATGGTTTTCTTAATGAAGAGGTTTATATGAAGCAACTGCCGGGATATAAAAATCCTCAATTCCCTGATCATGTATGCAAGCTTCATCGTTCTCTTTAAGGACTCAAACAAGCTCCTAGGGCGTGGTACCACCGCCAAAATATATTTTTGCAGAAGCTGGGATATACAGTTTCCAAAGCCGATACATCTCTATTCATTCGACGTTCCTCCGAGGGTATTGTTTATCTTTTGGTTTACGTCGATGACATAATTCTTACAGGCTCTAACATGTCCTGTCTGCAGTCACTTATTTCCACTTTACATCATGAATTTGCTTTGAAAGATACGGGGCAGTTGTCGTACTTTCTTGGCATTGAGGCTACTTGGACTTCAACTGGTCTTTTCCTATCTCAACGACGTTATATTGAGTATCTACTTAGTCGTGCTAATATGAAAGGGGCCAAACCAGTTGTCACTCCTCTTACAACTTCAACTGATCTTCACCCGACAAATGGCTCTCTTCTCGCTGATCCTTCGCATTATCGCAGTCTTGTTTGTGGTCTACAATATCTCCTCCTCACAAGACCTGACGTTGCCTTTGTTGTCAACAAAGTGTGCCAGTATATGCATGCTCCAACCACTGCACATCTTCTCCTTGTCAAGCGTATATTACGATATTTGCAGCAAACATCATCTTACGATATTCTTCTTAAACCTGCTCCGTCCTTGAATATTAATTTCTCGGCATATACAGATGCGGATTGGGCGGGTGACCCAACTGATCGTCGTTCAACAAGTGGGTATTGCGTCTTTCTTGGTCCCAATATTATATCCTGGAGTGCTAGGAAATAAAAGACGGTTTCTAAATCTAGTACGGAATCATAATATCGTGGTTTGGCTACTGCGACTGCTGAACTTATGTGGGTTGAATCTCTTCTACATGAGCTACGGGCTCCTATTCGCAGTCCTCTGGTATTATGGTGTGACAATTTGGGAGCTACGTATCTTACTATGAATACTATTTTCCATGGACGCACAAAACATATTGAAATTGATTATCACTTTGTTAGAGAACGTGTTCAACAAGGTTTGCTCGTTGTGCGTTTCGTTTGCTCCAAAAATCAGGTTGCCGACATCTTCACGAAAGCCCTTGCGAAAGATCGCTTCCTTTCACTTCGTTCCATGCTCACTGTCTGTGACAACCCGCATGGAACGCGGGGGAGTATTAGCACATGTTAGATATCTCCTCTTGTACAGGCTGTATACACCTAGGATTATATTAGTTTCCTTTGTTAGTTGTCGGTATATTATGTTTCTATACTTAAGTTATATGCACTTTGTAAACAAGTCTGTAAACCCTATTATTCTAGTATATAAACATATCTGTTCCTAGGGTTCTACTCATCGATTGAGAACCTATCAATACCTTGTCTCAACTGATTATGACCCATCGTCGTCATTAGCTTCTCATGAGGTTGTTGTTCAGATGATTGATTCTCCGTACAAAGACAGAAAGTTGAGATCTTTGGTTCTTGCAATCTTGTTCATCAAGATCATGCCGCGCAATTTGGTTCTTGGTTTATGGAATCCTGCTACTAGAGAATACAGAATCATTCCCTACAGACATATAAGACCAATGGGATTTAGAAACACTTATTATTCCCCAAGAATCGAGGGACGTTATGAAAGGGACGGATTTGGATATGACCAAGAAAACGATGACTACAAGGTGGTATCAATTGTAAGCCCTTGTACTGAGGAAATCATGGTTGCTGAAGTAGAGGTTTACACATTGCGTTCGGACTCATGGAAAAGAATTCACTACATACCTTACAAAGTCATTGGTGTACCACAGGGTGTGTTTGTGAATGGAGCTTTGCATTGGTTAGCGGAGCCATGTCCTATTAGATCAGACAATGAGTTCTCGAAAGTTTTACTTTCTTTTAACATGGTACAAGAAGTATACATTGAGATACCACATCTAGAACATTTTGATGATAACATCAGGTTTCAACATAAACGGATCAATGTTTTTGAAGGGCTTTTAGCAATGCTTTGTAGTCATTCCGATGTTGGCTTT
>JAJJMA010305803.1:0-12787 GCA_023529015.1 Papaver nudicaule | reverse complement strand
GCGCAGGGTATATCTTTGCCAATTGGTAGTTTATTCCTCGGGTCTCAGTACGCGCATCTGAGTGCTTTGGCCAGGAATGTCTAGCTCTCCCGCGGGTTGTATTTCGTCGTTCATCAACCTCCCCTTTCTCCAGGCCTTCTTGTGGGAACACTATGTGAATTATGCCCCACGGGGTAGTCTCCCTTCGGATTCGCTGGACCACGTTAGGATCATGTGGTGGAGCGACAAACAACCTAAGGACTCGGTAAGGTTGATAGATTTTCTGGACAGGGACGAGTGCATATGTTTTCGTCCATGGTGTAACATCCGTGACGAAAGAGTCTTTCAACTCGAGGTTGTTGCAGAGGCTGATGAGGTGCTTTTGCGTTCTGGCTCTCGCGGTGTTACTAACATCGAGTACGACGGGCATCAGGTGTTCATGTGCAGTAGCGTCTCGGGTTTCATCTTTGGCTTTTATCAAGGCAGGTTGGTGAGGCAAGAGTACAACATCGACAGGGCGGCGCGATTCATGGGATTCGACCAGGATGTGCCCTTTGATCGTTCCCTCCCTCCGTCCAAGGATGATTTACGCGAGTATTTAGACCCCACTCAGGATCCCGGGAGGAGGGTTATCTTCTTGGTGGCTGGTAGAGTAGCGAGGGTCACTCCCGAATTCAACCAATTCTGGGATTACACCTTGAAGGTTCTGGGGAATTTTGTGAAGAAGGTGAACACGAGTGATAGGCCCACTTTTACCCTGACACCCCAGGTAATTTTCTTTCTGATTGTTCACGCATATGCTTCGTTCGCCTTGCCTCGGTTCTATTTCCCCTGGTGACAGATGGCGCCTCCTCCGGTTGTCCAACCTAAGAAGAAGATTAAATGTAGTAGGATGGAATTACCTGAGGGTCGTTTCGTTACTCTTTCCCCCATGATGAGTTCGTGTCCCTTCCCATCTCGGGTAAGTTGTTCATACCTCAGAGGGATCTCTTGTCCTTTATAGATGCATCTCCTCCCTGGCTGATCTTCTCATGCCGTTTTGCAGGGTTCGGTATCAAATAAATGTGAAAATTCCACGGAGTCCCCAGCTGTTGACGTCGAGGTGAGAAAGGAGGTGGACAAGCTAATTGGTGTGAGTCTTCGTGCTTCTCCTTCTCCTCCTAACGAGGCTAATGGTCGTGAACTCGCCCAGGTAAAGCTTGTTGGAGTTTGCTTCTCTGTTGTTCTTTTTCTCTTTCAGGCTCGCCTTTGTGCAATCAGTGTTGACTAACCATTCGAGGTCTTGTGTCCGTACGTAGGAGCAGGAGAACGAGGGTTGCGTTGAGGCTGCTATTGTTTCTGAGATCGCGAGAACGCTAAAGAGTGGGGAAAGCTTGAGTGGCGACGTGGGGATAACTGTTTCCGGGATTGTTGGCGAAGTCGTTCCGGAGGATTCGGGAGCGGCTTTCCCTCTGGGGCAATCACCAGGTGGTGGCGTGGTCGTCGCTCCTCCAAAGGTTGTTAGTGAGACTGAGAAGATATCCAATGGCGGTGTGAACCAGGAGCTAACCTATCTTGGTGCCGGAGTTGCTTTCCCTTCCTTCGTAGGCAAAGTTCGTCATGGCTACGTCTTGGTGGGTAACTTCCCGGTGTTGAATGAGTATCAGACACTGTATGACCGGATTTGGAGGAAATTCGGCCATACTGCTCGTAATGGGGAGAAGCGGCTACTTTCTGAGTCGATAGTCAGTACTCTGTTGTCGAGGGTGACCGAGATGATGGCCCAATCCATCGGTTCCGCGGATCCACTTGATGTCCAAGATTGGGAGGATTCTATAGCTGCAGCTGAGTCTAAGGGTTTCAATGTGGCTTGGCTACGCGACAGGTTTGAAAGGGCCAAGGCTCAGGGGTCTGAGGAGATTCTCCAGGAGAAGGAGAAGAAGGTGGCGGAGTTAAAGGCTGAGTTGCAGAGGGAGGAAATGGAGCTGGAGCGGCTAAGTCTATCTTGCAAAGGTGGACCTAGTGGGGTCTTGAGTGATATTCTCGACTAGTGGTTGTTTTTTTTTTTTTTTAGTACATGGCTTCTTGTCTTTGGAACGTTGAATAGGTTGTAGGTATTTTCTATTGATTGGATAGGATTGTGTTTTCTAAGAGACATTGAAATGAAATACTTTACTTAATTAAATCTGCTAAAAATGGAAATCCTATCTACTGCACGCTATGATGCGTTGCTTTGGAGGAATGCAAATACAATAAACAGGAGGCTTAGTGTCTTCCTCCTTTAGGTTTTTGGTGAAACCTTGCTAAACCGAGTTCAATCCCGCAGCCAATGTGGCGTGGAGTGAATCATGGTTAGGCAGAAGCTCCTTCGCTTTCTTGCGAAACCTTTCCACATATGCAACCGCGCTTTCCCCCCCTCTTGTTTGAGGTTGAACAGTTCCACATACTCTTTGAAGTCTGGGATAGTCTCTAAAACTTCCGGTGGTATGTCGTGGGGGATGAGTTCGCCTTCTCCTCGGATCTTAACATTGTACGGCTTGTCACGTACAATTCCGGATTCTTGAAGGGCTTTGATGAAGATTCTTATAGCTGTGCCGACATCTACTGTGGGTTTTCCAGGGTTTCCCCCTTGAACGGTTCTCCTCGTGGTGAGTCCCCAGTAGCTCGGTGAATGTGGGCTATCATATAAAAGAGGGGTGGACGAAGTACCTTCGTGGTAAAGGGGGTCCTCATTGACTCCCTTGGGTTCTGCAGGCGTGACTACTGCCTCCGTGACGCTGCTCTTTTGTACAAACCGCTCCATGAACTCTAGAGGTAGTGTCTATTGGTTGTTGTAGATCCATGGACGTCCCAGTACCATGTCGCTCTCGACGACTCCCTTAACAATGTGAAACTTCGCTATGGTTGGGATTGTGACGATTTCAACGGGAAGATCGATCCACCCGCAAGTGCGTACTTCGGCCCCGTCAGGACCTTTGATGATGGTAGGGGCATGAATAGCTCTGCTGCGAGGGATGTTAGCGGCTTTGAAAGTCTTGACCGAAATGATGTTCACTGGAGATCCCGGGTCGATGAGTGTCTTCGAGAATTCAGCATGAGAGAGGCGGGCGGTTGTGAGGAGTCCCCAGCCTCGTCCTTCTGTTGGCTTCTCCTGCTCAGGCATCGTCCGTTCTTTGATTTCCTTGAAGGGTAGGCGTTTTCCCGACACTACCATATTGAGCGTTGCGAACATGTCTTTCCGTTGTGGTTTCGAGAGACAGAGAGTCTCGCATTGGTACATTATCTCCTCCACTCTTTTGTTCACCAGTTCCTCAGGGAGGGTGAATGCTCGAACTGGTAGAGGATCATGGTATACTCCTTCGTTTCCTAGGTATAATTCCCCGGACTCTACCTTGGCTTGGAAATTCGCTTAAGGGTAAAGCAGTCCTTGGTAGGGTGAGTAGCGACTCGGTGATAGCGACAGTACCTTAGGCTTGCTACCTCTTCGGCTGTAGGAGGCTGTCGTATCGGAGGGAGTTCGATTGCTCCGTCCTGGATCCAGGTGTCTAGCAACTCTAGTGCCTCCTCCATGGGGAATGGGTAGTCTGGTATCTCTGGTCTGGCTTTTTGCCTCCGCATATCCTGTTGTGCGGCCCTCCTTGGTTCATGTTCTTGCTCGGGGTCTCTGAAGTTGAATTAATACGTTTTGGATGCGTCGCTTCCGTGACGGGGCCTTTCCTCTTCCCTCCTTCACTGATAGCGCCCATGGATGGCAAGTTGTTGTTGTATTGCTTGTTGATCAGCCTCCTATCGCCTTGAGTGGCCCGGGTCTCTTCGCTCCTAAGGGGTTTGGTTCTTTCTAACAGGGCGGGTGCAGTGGTGGCGGACCTCTTCGCAGCTTCATGGAGTTTGGAGAAGGTCTGGAAGCGGAGGTTCTCCAAGAGGGCTCGGTATACAGGAATCATTCCGTTGATGCAGAGTTCCACCAATTGTTTTTCCGTGACGTTCGGATCATGGCAATCAAGGGCTTGAATTCTGAATCTCTTGACGTAGTCGTTCGGGTGTTCGCTAGGCCTCTGGAACATTCTGCCGAGATCGGATAGTGTTATCTGTTCAGACACGAAGAAGTACTTGCGGTAGAACGCACTCACCATCTCGCCCCAGGACCCAATACTGTTCGGAGCAAGATTATTGTACCAGGTATAGGCTCTTCCAGTGAGAGACTTAGAGAATTCTTTGAGTCTCAAGACATGGTTGTACTCGTGTTCCCCCAGGGATTCTAGAAATCGTGAGATGTGCTCACGTGCATTCCCAGTTCCGTCATACAAGGAGAACATGGGCGACATATATCCTTTGGGGAGGGCAATCCTCTGGACCTCGTGCGGGTACGGTGGCTGGTGTTGGTGGATAGGTGGCGCCATATCTCTTTCTCGACTTCGTAGCAGCTTTTCCAAGTCGTCTGTCGTGACATAGCGGGATGATGATCCTCCTCTTTGGCGAGATTCTTCTGGGAGAGAAGGCGCTTCGTTATCTCGAATATAGATAACGGTCGAGCGGGCACCTGTAGCACCAGCGTCAGGGGTCTCCTTGACTGGTGAACTTGACAGCTTCGAAGTTAGAGTTTTGAGACAATCCAGGATTCCTAGTTGCGTGTCGAACATCTTGACTTGGCTTTCCGCGAGGGCATCTTGACGTTTGGCCAACTCATCTATAGTCAGTGCTCCTGACACTCCTTTTCCTTTCTCAGTGGTAGCGCCAACCTTAGTCTTGGAGGAAGGATTCTTCTCAGAGGTTTGGGTTGGAGCGTTAGGAGTTATTGGGGTGATGGGTATAGCCGAGATGACAGGTGTTGTAGGGGGATTTTTTTGGGTAGCAGGTATGTTGGGAGTATTGCTGGATGTAGGTGGGTTGGTAGGTGCTGCATTAGAGGCTACAGCACCGTCAGTTGAAGAGTTGGGGTTTTTGGTATCTGATCCCGACCTAAGCTCAACCATCTTTGAGAAAATCTTCTGGAACCGAGAGAATGATCTCCCACTGTGGTCGCCAACTGTTTTTACACGGAAAAACAATGCACGGTCTCTGGGTACTTTCGTAGTGTTTGACATCAAAGTCGAACAAGACGAGCCTAAACAAAGTCAATGGCCGTTCACGTCTTGCTTCGGTCACAGAGAGGATAGAGGTTGATCTAGGGAGGGAAACAACGAAGAAACTTGAGATCAGGTTGAGGATGTGTTTTGGGTGTAAGAGTTCAAGATTTCCGTCGCGAATGTGACTGGAAATCTCCAAGGCTCGAAGTGTGTTGGTTGCTCAGGTGTGTTTTTCTGAGGCTCTGGTTCATTCAGGTGTTCTGAATGTCTGGTTGTTTCTGGATGATCTTCTTCTCTTGCCTTGGAAGATAGAGGAGGCCTCTATTTATAGTTTTGAACTCACCCTGATCTCTCGACAGAGAAGGTGGAAGTCGTGGAAGAGTGGAGGACATGGATTGGTTTCCGTAACTGCCTGAGTTGTGCAGAACATGTCCAGTCACGCCATCTTCTCGTAACTGTCCACTATCTCTATCAGTTTCTTTCAACTGCCGTAGACCGCCAGACCAATTCCCCTAAAGTTATCCCCCCGTGTGATGTTTTGATGTCTCGAGTGATACACAGATATTGCGTAGTTGGGTTGAGTTGAGCAGAGTCGTATGACTAATTGTCATGACCAACGAGAGTGTGGTGTCTCCAGGACACGAGTATAGGAGTGGCTTTGGCTATTTGGCCAAGGCCAGGAGTTCATGGCGCCATTGGCTTGTGGCGCCATTGTTCATGGCGCCACGGCCTTGGCCTTTGGCCAAGGCTATTTTGTAAAGCGTTTTAGCTCTATCCCTGTTATTCATGGCGCCATGACTTATGGCGCCACGGCCTTGGCCTCTGGCCAAGGCCAACTCGTTGTGGCGCCATGGTTCATGGCGCCACGGCCTCGGCCTTTGGCCAAGGCTATACTTGTAAAGCGCTTTAGCGCTAGCCTCATCATGGCTCATGGTTCGTGATGCCATGCTATGTGGCGTTATGACTTTAGCATCTGGCCAAGGTCAACTTTGTTGCAGCTGGTGCGTGCTAGCTATATCTTGGTTATGATGTGCGTGTCTACGCTACAACATACTTGAAGTCGTGGTGTGTTTATCCATGGTGTGTTAGACCATCCTGAGTTTAGGATGAGGTATGTTTAAGCCTGTTTAGGTTGTTGTACGCTTCTCAGGGAGTTCTGGACAGGCCTAGAACTTCGATATTCCTGAGGTTTTCATTAAGACTCGAATGTTGAGTCGTATAAAGAGGAAATCTATGAGGATGCGTCTCTGTTAACTCTTCACCATGTACCATATAGTGATCTGATTCTGATGCCGAGGAATTCGAGGCGATGTCGACATGAAGCAGATTAATGGGTTTAATGTGTTGGTGAGATTATCAGTACAGCACTATGATATCATCCTCTCCACCGGGGGTTATAAGAGAGAACTCATAGAGAGTTTATTCAGCTCGTAGAACGGGTTGCATTCTGAGCTATGGAGATGTGCCTGAATAGGCAATTGCCTTTAAGTTAGGCCTATTAGAGAGTGTTTTTACAATCTTACCCCCTCTCTCATTTTTCACCATCTACAGCGGTCTACGACAGTTGAAAGAAACTGATAGAGATGATGGACAGTTACAAGAAAGTGGCGCTGAGTGGACATAATCTACACGATCCTGGCAGTTACCGAGAACAACTCATGTCCTCCACTCCCCACTCTTCCACGACTTCCACCTTCTCTGTCGAGAGATCAGGGTGAGTTCAAAACTATAAATATAGGCTTCCTCTATCTTCCAAGGCAGAACATCTTTCCAGAACAACCAGATTATTCAGAACACTTGAATACATCAGAGCCTCAGAGCAGACACACCTGAGCAAACCAACACACTTCTAGCCTTGGAGATTTCCAGTCACCTTCACGACGGAGATCTTGAACTCTTACACCCAAAACACATTCTCAACCTGATCTCGAGTTTCTTCGCTGTTTCCCTCCCTAGATCAACCTCTATCCTCTCTGTGACCGAAGCAAGACGTGAACGGCCATTGACTTGGTTTAGGCTCGTCTTGTTCGACTTTGATCTCGAGCACTACGAAAGTACCCAGAGACGGTGCATTGTTTTTCCAGGTAAAAACAGAAGGTGAAGACAAGTCTTAGACCCTTCAAACGTGGCCACCCAGAATGATGACCCAGAAGCTGAAAGAGAACCATTACCACTAACACTGCCATTATCTCAAACCTCTACAAGTGCTTGATATTGAACACACTATACAGACCTTCCAAGTAGTTAGTATCCACTAATAGAGCAGCCAAATTCCATCTGATGAAGCTGTAGAAAGAAGACCATTGGACCTTGTAAAGAGATGTTGTTGTTGTCAGTGCGCATAACTGACTATATGCTACCATATCTTGCTGAAGTAACTCCCAAAAATCTCTATAACCCGAGAGAAGAGCACCAAGCATACCACTATACATAAGGACCCAAACAATACCATGCATACAATTGGAAACAATTTTTGATCCAGCATAAAGCATTTTGTGAATTTCCAATTGCAGCGAATGGGCTGCCAATATAATGTGAGAAAGTGACTCAAATAGGCAGCCCCTGTCATTAGTTGTCATTTTGTATGCGAGAGACTTGATCTACCGATCTCTCGCAATCCATTGCATAATGTCTCCACCATTGTCTCCTCATCCTTGGTCAGATTCTCGTCCATCGTGACCTTCCAAGCTGGCTTTATTGGGATTGGCTTGATTGGTTTGTTGGCAGTTGTACGATTGTTGTTGTAAGGAGTGAAAGTAGAAACTGATGATGATGTGATATTCCACTTCTTTGCATACTGCATCAGAGGCTGAATTTGATGATTAATCATACTGCTCATCTCTGAAGATTCCATTCCTTGTCCTTACAAACGGTGCCTCCTTGATTGCTGAAACTGGGGTTGGAGAATTACTTAGCTTATTCAAGTTTTTATATTTCCTCTTCTTAGCCGGAGATTGCACTGCTCCAAAATCAACTGTCGGTTGTAGTTTGATGTAGTCTGGCACTTTGGATGAATCAAACCCTTTGTTGCCCTTATTGATTTGTTGTTGTGTATCATCCCTACATATGTACTCAACTGACACTGAAGAGTTGCCTTTATACATCGACACAATGAGGTAAATCTTAACTTCAAGTCTTTTCAGGTAATTGACACATCTATTAGAAAATTATGGGTTGAAGTACTTAATCATGGGCCTCTTCCCTTTGTAAATGTCTGCTGAGAGTGTTTCAGGTCCAAAGGAACTACCCTGTCTGTAGATAGTGTCTGAGTCCATACCTGTACTCGAACCCGAAAAAGGAGTCTTTGGAGATCCGTGTAAGATATTCTTGACCCAAAAGCGATCCAGATCCATGAGTAGAACCTACACACGAGCCTTTTGGACCACTTGAGTTTGTAGATGGGCCTGCCTGCTTCCCCAGATTCGGATCCTCAGGAAAGAGAGTTTTTCGCACCTCTTGAGCTTTGGTGGTATCGAATAGAATCTTCTTCTTTTCTTTTTGTTTTAAATTTAGACATTCCTTCAAATCATGATTACCTAGAATCTCATCATTAGATTCTTTGTGTTTGCTATCATGAGTCTGAAATGCAACTGGAAGTTCTATGACAGTGCATGTGTCAGTTTCCATGTCAGCCGCAATGTCTGACGGAGGAGCTTTTTCTCCAAGTGTATCCGGTAATGATGTACGAGTAGAAAATCTGCATAGGTACACGAAGAAGTACCACAACCATCAGATCTACCCATACATACAGTTATTTAACATGATTTCGTGGAACGAAGTTCACAAGAACAATACCGAAGATATTCAAATGACAATAATCAAAGACTAATGTATGAAGATTTGTATTTCAATGTTATAACTACATGGATTACAACCCTAAGGAACCAGAGGAGATACAGACCTAATCCCACTCTTGCCGCTTAGGTTCTACCCAAAAAGAATCCAACCCTTACAAAGTTTTCCAAGCTCGCCTTATATAGGCCGAGCTTGGGTGGTTTACAGCTAATAAGACAAGAGACTCAATCGTGGTGGTGTCAGTCCTTGTCGAGTAAGGCGGTTCCTTCGGTGGTGCTCCGAAGTATGCTCTGGGACTTCGGTCCCCTGGTGCGGTCCGAATCTCTTTCGTCCGAGTCTTCACTCGTCGTGCTTGGTCTCATCCTTCTCTGGTTTGGTCCGAGGCTTCGTTGCTGGCTCTTCCGACGCTATTCTGCTTCCTGGATTTACGACACATGTCCCGAGGGATTTTTACCCTCCACAGTTTGCCTCTTTTCTTGTCCAAAGATCGAGGAGGTTTGGGAAGAAAACCCTTGGTGTTGCACCTTCTTCGACACGTGTCCCCTTTTCGGTTTCTCTAACTGACACACGTAACCTTGAGTACTTTTCGAAACCTTCGCTTTCTTTTACCGGCTACCTACTGCATCGGTTCCATCCTTTCCTATTTAAAATTGCTTTCTCTCGCTTCTTCTTCCCTCTCCTTCCTTTTCTTTCTTTATCGCTTTCCGAGGCGCTTGAATCTCTTTCTACTGTATTCTTTCTTTGATCATGGTAAGTTTTCGAAGTTTTGTCCCCGTCGTTTGGTTTGGTCTTTATTTACTATTCTTTTTAACCTTTCTTCTGCTTCAGGCTTCTGCAAGTGCTTCTTCCGGCAAGGTGTTGCCTCACAAAATGGTGGATCCTCAGAAAATCGGTTGGGAAGAGAGGGCACGAATTTATGGGTTTAATCAGTCTCTTTTTCCTTATCAAAGTTTAGGTAAGGAGATTTTGTCCCCGGAACTGCTTTCTACTCAAAAGTGCGGTAGTAGAAGGTTAATCGTTTCCGGCGAACAACTCGGCGCCGGTCTTCCTATCCCCTTGTATAATCCGTCCTATCCTCTTTTTTACGAGATTTATTCCAAAATCAACCCTCCCTGTGGTGTGATGCAATTAAATGGAAACTCTATTCGGGTTATCAGCGAATGGGTTGCTCGTTCGGAGGGCAGGTCGTATTATTACGAGGAACTTCCCGAGGGGCTTAAGCGTTCTTCAGATTTTTGGATCGCCGATAATTTTTTAAGTACTACAAGGTGGAGAAAACTTTGCTTAAAGAGAAGGCTCCCTGGAGTGTGAGCTTAGGTAAAGTGGTTGATTCTTCTCATGCTTTGGGTGACGTAGACCTTTTTGGGTCCAAAACGAACACGCTTCTTCGTCATTCTAGCGATGAGGTGTGGTTTTCAAAGCCTGTGCTCATCGAAGGTCCCGTCCTCTATGGCTATGAGGACCAAGAGGGAAGAATCGAGCGTACGAAGTTTGAGGATGGGCATAATTTCCCTGTTGTTGATTTTTATAGAATTTACTTCTCCGAGGCGGAGCGTAAGAAGTCCCAAGAAAAGATTGCTCAGGGCAAACTGAGGGTAAGATGTGGTCGAATTTTCTTTGATTATTTTTCCTTTTGGATTATTTTATCCATATATTTTCTTGTTTTTCAGAAAGCGGAGCAAGAGAAGTTGAAAAGCCAAAGAGCTTCAGACCGAAGTGATGATCCGAAGAAGAGAAAAAGATCTTCGAGGTCGGCACCTGCTGGGAAGGGGGGAATTGGTCAGGTGATAAACAGTTCCTGCCTCAGCTATGCGATAGGTATGGATATCTGCCTCTGTTTAGAGCCCCTTATACCGATGATTTGGCCAATCATCTGAAGGCGCATGCGAGGGATCCTCAAAATCATCCTTTAGATCCTTCGGTGTCCGAGTTTCTTGCCCGAGCTCCTGGGATAGGAGTTCTTTTGCCTCGGCAGTTACTCATCATCAATCATTTATTGAAGCTGTGAGTTTATTTCTTGATTGTCTTTACCTTGTGCGCTTTTTGTTTGCTGTTTTGATTTTATACTTGCTTCTTTTTCAGCAAAAACATCACGGAAAGTACTTGCTGGATCTTGTTCACGCCCAAAGTCTGGAGATTTCTCGTCTTGACCAGGACAATCAGCTTTTACGGCAGGAGAACGGTAGACTTTCAGGAGATGTAAAGGGTTTGAATGAACGTCTTCAGACTGCCGTGACCACGCGAGATGAATATTCCCGAGATATTGATACTCAAAGGGAGCGAGCTTCGGAGCTCGACGTGGAGTTGCGTATGTCTCGCGGTTTGTGTGAGGAAAAGGATGTTAAGATTGCTGCTCTAGGTGAAGAGGTTTTGCAGCTTAACAATCGTATCCGAGGAGAGGCGGAGCGTACTGCTTTGTTTAGTCGCGAGCGTGGTCGATATCTGTTTACGAATTTAGGCATACGACCACCTTATTATCATGATGGCTTGAAGGATCCTGACGCCTTACTGGAGTCTGATAAAGATCTTGTTTCATCCGAGGATGTTAAGTTAGTAGTGGTTGAATTGCGAGCAGCAAGGCTTGAAGGGGATTTCGAAGAAATGGGTAACGATGTTGATGATGGGGCTGGGATTGAGGGCGATAAATCTATTGAATTGAAGCAGAAAGGGAGTAGTGATTTAGATTCCGAGAAATCATACACGGCTGATAGTGTTGCCAGCGAAGAACCGAAAGAAGGCAGTGGGGGTAGTGACGAGGAACTAAAGATGAGTAACGAACTTTCTGGTGATAGACCGAAGGGAGCGGGTTTCGTCGCCGTTTCTGATAAAGGTTCTAGGATTAATGTCGAGGCTCGAGGTCCAGTGGATGATTTTGATGCCAATAGGGCTCCCAAGGTTTCTCCTTCGTTTATAAAGGATGGCAGCGAACTTTTGGTTCCGCCTCAAAGTAATCCCCAGGGTACTTTTTAATTCTGATGATACTGTGTAGAACGATTGTTTGGAGATGTAAAATAGGGAGTATGTTCCCTCTTCCACCTTTTTGATTTCTTGTAGCTGCCTTGGTATTCTGGGTATCAAATTTGTACATTTGTCGTTTTCTTTTGTTCTTGATGTTATTCTGCCCTTCGTTACTGTGGTTTTTTGCTTTGTTGTTTACTCACTCTGATTGAGAGGCTTTTTTTATAAATGGCTCTTATAGCTTCTCAAGGTGCAACTTCGGGGCTTACTTCGATGTAGGAGATAGTGACCAAGCTAGTGGGGGCGTACGGATCACCCTTCCCAAAGGCTTTGAGTTACTTGCACTAGTTTCAAGCAAACACTGGCTATTGATAGCGTAGGTATCCACTTTGCCTTAGTACTTTTAGGTAGGTACCGAAGATATTTGCTTATCTTCCTTGGAGGGCATGGTGGCACCCTGGACCTTTGGCCTAAGTAAATGTAGGAACTTAAAAATGGATGCCCATACTTCGCTGCTTATTGTGAGAACGAAGCAGCTGCCTCGGGTTTCCATCTTCCTCTATAGGTAGATGTTAATCCCTTTTATCGTCCCCTCGACGCCAGAGAACGTGAGGTCCTCGTGGTCGTTTGGTAGTGGGTACGAATGTATCATCAGCTTATGTAGCCTTGATTCAAGGTGCCCACCGCTAACGGGGTGTCTTGTGGGTAGAGGACCGTGTCATATAGCTCGTAGGGCCCTTACGATTTATATGAGCATCAGCTCTGTGCCTGCTATGCGAGGTCTTTTTGTTTCTGGCGTTTTTGCCTCGGCGTTACAGCCTTTTTATTCGTTGGCGTTTTTTGCCTCTGCGTTACAGCCTTTTTGGTTCGTTGGTGTTTTTTGCCTCGGCGTTACAACCTTTTTTGTTCGTTGGCGTTTTTTGCCTCAGCGTTACAGCCTTTTTTGTTCGTTGGCGGTTTTTGCCTCGGCGTTACAGCCTTTTTTGTTCGTTGGCGTTTTTTGCCTCGGC
>JAJJMA010305802.1:3038-13675 GCA_023529015.1 Papaver nudicaule | reverse complement strand
CACCCAACATTCCCGTTACTCAAGATGCTTCCCCTTGAACACTTGCCGTCCCGGCGACTCCCGTCACCCCGATGACTCCCGCTGCTCCAACCAACACCTCTAGCAAAAACCCTTCCTCCACAATTAAGATCAACGCTACTGCTGAAAAGGGGGAGGGAGTGCCAAAAGTATTAACCATGGATGAGTTGGCCAGGCGCCAAGACGACCTCGCAGAAAGTCAAGGCAAGATGTTCGACACTCAACTAGGGATCCTGGCTTGCCTCAAAACCTAACCTCGAAGCTGTCGAGTTCACCAGTCAAGGAAATCCCTGAGACTGCTGCTGCTGGCGTCCACTCCGCTGTCATCCACATCCGAGACGACGAGACACCTCCTATCCCAGAGGAGTCTCGCCAAAGAGAAGGACATCCACCCCACTACGTCACGGCGCACGACTTGGATATGCTACTACGAAATCGGGAAAGAGAGATGGCGCTACCTGTCCACCAGCACCGACCACCATACCCGTATGAAGTGCAGAGGGTTGCTCTCCCCAAAGGGTATGTTTCTCCCATGTTCTCCTTGTATGACGGAACGGGGAACACTCGTGAACACATCTCACGATTTTTGGAGTCGTTAGGAGAACACGAATACAATCATGTATTGAGGCTCAAGGAATTCTCAAAATCTCTCACTGGGAGAGCCTATACCTGGTACAATAACCTCGCCCCAAGCAGCACTGACACATGGGCGAGATGGTGAACGTGTTCTACCGCAAATACTTCTTCGTGTCTGAACAGGTAACACTATCAAACCTAGGAAGAATGTTCCAGAGACCTAGCGAGCATCCAAACGACTACGTCAAGAGATTCAGAATCCAAGCTCTCGACTGCCATGACCCGAATGTCACAGAACTACAACTGGTAGAGCTCTGCATCAACGTAATGATTCCCGTCTACCGAGCCCTCTTGGAGAACCTCCGCTTCCAGACCTTCTCTAAACTCCATGAAGCTGCAAAGAGATCCGCCACCACTGCACCTGCCCTATTAGAAAGAGCTAAACCGCTAAGGAACGAAGAAACCCGCACCACTCGTGGTGACAGAAGGCTGATCAACAAACAGTATAATAGCAGTCTACCATCTATGGGCGCCATCAGCGAAGGGTGGAAGAGGAAGAGCCTTACCACGAAAGTAACGCATCCAAAACGCACTAACTCGGCTCCAGGAACCCCGAATAAGAACGTGAACCAAGGAGGACCACAACAACCGGAGATGCGGAGGCAAAAGGCTAGACCAGAGATACCTGACTACCCGTTCCCCATGGAGGAGGTACTAGAATTACTAGACACTTGGATCCAGGACGGGGCGATCGAACTCCCACCAGTACGACAACCTCCTACGGCCGAGGAAGTAGCAAGTCCAAGGTATTGTCGCTACCACCGAGACACTACCCACTCTACCAGAGATTGCTTTAGCCTTAAGCGAATCTTCCAAGCCAAAGTGGAGTCCGGTGAATTACACCTGGGAAACGAAGGTGTATACCAAGATCCTCTGCCAGTTCGAGCATTTACCCTTCCTGGAGAACCGGTAAACAAGAGAGTGGAGGGGATAATGTAACAGCTATGCGAGACTCCCTGTCTCGAAACCACAGCGGAAAGACATGTTCATGGCACTGAACATGGTAGTGTTAGGCAAACGCCTACCCTTCAAGGAAGCTGTTGAGCAGACAATATCCAAGCAGGGGGAATCAACAGAGGGACAAGGCCGTGGACTTCTCACGACCGCTTGCCTCTTCCATGCTGAATTCCCGAAGACGCTCATCGACCCTGGATGCCCGGTGAACATTATCTCGGTCAAGACTCTCAAAGCTGCTAACATTCCTCGCAGGGAAGCCATCCATGCCCCTGCTGTCATCAAGGGCCTGAATGGGGTCGAGGTACTCACCTATGGGTGGATCGACCTCCCGGTAGAAATCGCCACATCATCCTCGATGCTAGTAACACCGCGAGATCATGAACGCAAAACAACTTCCTCAATCTCTGTAGCAGTCTGGAGTTGAAAAACTCTAGCATCGGGAATGCCGCACCATGGAAGAAAACAGACACTCTCTTCCTTATCCAAAAGATCTATTAGCTTCACCGAGTTATTGGGTTGCTTATCACTCCACCACATGATTCTGGCGTGCTCCAACGAATCTGAAGGGAGACCACCCCGCGGAGCATACTCCACATAGTGTTCCCACAAGAAGGCCTGGAGGAAGGGAAGGTTGACAAACGACGAAATACGACCTGTGGAAGAACTAGACATGTTCCTAGCTAAAACACTCAGATGTGCGTACTGGGACCCAAGGAACAAATTACCAATCGGCAAAGGCATACCCTGAGCTAGCCAAACAGCGTATGGGACGACAACATGCTTCAGCGTCCTGACAGGATCATCCTTAAATATATCCCGCGACAACCAGAGTGTGAGAAATGCTGCTATAATCTTGGTGTTGCTGAGAGCGTCACTCCTACCTCCAGATGAATACCAGTAATAGATCCACCTGATATAATTCTCATCGGCAGAGGCATTAGGTAAATGAATATCCCTAATCTTTGTATTTATTTCATCAACCACGACATCGCAAGGGAGTCCCGGATGGTTCCTTGGAAGCTTCCCGGGTATTGGAAGGTGATACAGAGCTGATACTGCCTCCAAAGAAATGGTGAGCTCCCCAAAGCCCATGGCAGCAATATTTGTGGACTCACACCATCGAGAAGCAAAGGCGACAACATCGTCAATGTCTACATGCATCTTCAACTTGCCAGACGCCCTCACCGCGTGTGCGATCCCAACTTCTTCTAAAATGTCATACACCTTCTTGTCGTTCAACATGGAATCCAAGCAAGGGATCCACTGAGCCAGGGGAGCTCTTGGAGCACCAAAGTCAATGGAATAAGCCCTATATTCACCTTGTTGCAAAGAGAACTTGATGATCTCACAAGGCGCAACAACCGACGACGGAGACCTAGTCTTACTGTTATACTTCGGAGCAAAACGAGCCCCTGGATCAACTCGGCTCACAAGTGGGGTAGTTATCCTACCAATCTCTTTATACCCCTCAAAGAACTTATCCTCAGCACTAGGCGTCCCAACAATAGAAAGCACAGGAGTAGCGTCATCACTTCGCTTTCTCTGTAACACGCGAACAATTCCAAGTAAATCTCTACGTGCTCGTACATACATAATAGTAATCGCTCTCTTAATAACATGAGTAGTTATGCATACACACTTACTAGATTATACATGCAACAAAACATACATGTTACTAAAATAATAAATAATAATAATAATAATTTTACGCATGAGTATGAGTGGCGCCATACCCATGGCGCCACCAAGTTAGCCTTGGCCCTTTAGCCAAGGCCGTGGTAATCCAAAACCATGGCGCCACAAACTGTGGCGCCATTAACTCATCCCTCCCCCACAGACGCATATATATACGACTGCATAAAAAAAAACGATAGGTTACCTTGTTGCTCCTCGTGGTTGCTCCACTTGACGACATGATGAACAAGAATTAACAAACACAGTTAAAGAGAGAGTAAAACAAAAAGAAAAAAAAAATACTGCTCTGGAAAAACCTTTTCTTTCTCTCTTCTTTGTTGAAAACTTAACCTAGGGTCCTAGTACCAGTAAAACTCCTAAACAAGGAAAGAGGGACACCAGACCCAAGGCCTTTCTTAAGCTATCCCTAGGACTGACGTGTAAAAAAAAAATGCACGGATTCCGAGATGCGGCAGTCATGGCGCCATGGCCATGGAGCCACCGCCACAGCCGTCCGCGCTGCATCCCATGGCGCCATGGCCACCCCCTTTCGCTCCCTTACCCACGCACGTGTATATATAATAAAAAAAAAACTTTCTCTATATATACAAGCTTGTCATCAATTTTCAAGGTCATTAACACTAAGATGATCTGTTGTAAATCTTTGCTAAAAAAAAAAAAAAAAAAAACCCAAGGGCTATTAGAATTACTATCACCATCCAGTGCTTAGTATGAAACATTACTGTTCCACACTAATCAGGGGACTTAATGTAGATGGTGAAAAATGGGAGAGGGACAAAATTGTAAAACTACTCTCTAAGTACGCCTTACCTAAAGGCAATCGCCTACTCAGGCACACCTCTATGGCTCAAAATACAACCTGTTCTGCAAGCTGAAAATACTCTCTACGAGTTCTCTCTTATAACTCCCGGTGGAGGAAATAATATCGTAGTGCAGTGCTAGAGTAACCCCACCAATACGTAAACCCATCAATTTACTTCATGTCGACATCGCCTCGAATTCCTCGATATCAGAACTAAATTGCTTAATGGTATATGGTGGAGAGTTAACAGAGACGCATCCTCACAGATTCCTCTTAAAATATGACTCAACACCTGAGTCTCAATGAAAACCTCAGAAACATCGCGGCTCTAGGCCTGTCCAGAGCTCTCTGAGAAGCATACAACAGCCTAAACACACCTAGGCAGGACACACTCTAAACACAGAATGGTCTAACATACCATGGATAAGCACGCCATGACTTAAAATATGCCATAACGCAAGTGTACAGGTACGCCATAGCGCAAGTGCACAAATACGCCACAGCCAAAGTGGCAAAGCATGAATACGCTACGATTGGCCTTGGTCAAACACCAAGGCCTCAACTTCTAGGCATGACGCCATAGCGCCACAACAGTGGGCCTCGACCAGTGGCCAAGGACGTGGTCTCCCAGACCATGCGCCATAAACCATGGCGCCATGAGAATGACGCCATATCCAAACTGGCATTGGCCGCTGGCCAAGGCCGTAGTTCCAATGCAGTGGCGCCATGATGCATGGCGCCACTAGATCTGACCTTGGCCCAAGGCCAAGGTCGTTGCTGCTGCGCCATGGGTTCTTGGCCTTGGCCAATGGCCAAGGCTGCCACTACACATCCACTATGCGCATCTCTAAGCGCCACACTCACATTGGCCATAGAGTCATAGCCACACGACGCTCTTCAAACTCAACACAACCATGCAATGTCTGCATACCACTCGAGATATCAAAACATCACACGGGGGGATAACTTTAGGGAAATTGGTCCGACGGTCTACGTCAGTTAGAAAGAAACTGATAGAGATGATGGACAGTTATGAGAAAGTGGTGCTGAATGGACACGTTCTACACGACTCAAGCATTACAGAACTTAACTCACGTCCTCCACTCCTCCACTCTTCCATGACTTCCACCTTCTCTGTCGAGAGATCAGGGTGAGTTCAACACTATAAATAGAGGCTTCCTCTATCTTTTAAGGCAGAACCTCTTTCTAGATCATTCATAAACATTCTTAGAGCGAAAATACCTGAGCAATACAACACGCTTCTAGCCTTGGAGATTTCCAGTCAACCTTACGACGGAGATCCTAAACTCTTACACCCAAAACACACATCCTCAACCTGATCTCAAGTTTCTTTGTTGTTTCCCTCTCTAGATCAACCTCTATCCTCTCTATGACCGAAGAAAGACTTGACCGACCATTGACTTGGTTTAGGCTTGTCTTGTTCGACTTAAATCTCGAGCACTATGAAAGTACCCTTAGACGGTGCATTGTTTTTCAGGCAAAAACATCGATAAAAAGAGGTATAAAGTAAGGGGAGCTTCATAACAAGTGAGTAGAATCTCTTTAAAGTTTATGTACATGAACTTTTGAGGTGATATGATTACTACTCTAACCACAAACAACCCAATGTGGAATAATTGTGGTTATCTACGTAAACTCGAACTTGTTTAAGTTTGTTAAGCGATTGTTGTGTTTAGCTTCAGATTTTTCAACAAGGACTTTAACGAACATATGAAGACTCTATGGAGATATTGAATAATTCAAGAAATAAAGTTACATCATGGAATAAAGCTTAATTGTTTTATATTTGAAATCCATATGTAAAATTGGCTCTGTCAATAAAATTGACAAAGGGGGAGATTGTTAGAGCGGTGCTCGGTCAAACCTACTAGCGTTGGTATGTCAAGCTAGATGTCAAGTTTAGATGTCAAAACACAATTCTTGATTTAGTCTATTAAGTTATATTATGGATATGGGAATTATACTAATTAAGTAGGTGAGACCTTGAAGACAAATACTAGATCTTAATCACACGGACTTCATTACATCTTAATCGACAAAAGGTTGGTAGGAGTTGTGACTTATGGACTCTTCTATTCTATATATTTTATCCTTCGAAATATAGTATCGACGACTTTAGTATTAATAGCTTATTAAGATGTATTCTTACCACGACACAAGGTTGTGTCAAGTGTACTAAGGTTATATGATACTTATGAAAAAGATTCAATACACTTTCCATCACAATGGATTACTTGCAAATCAATGTAGGAGAATGCTGAATCTTGGAGTAATACTCTAAAGAGAGTATTGACGGATTATGGCTCAGAACGAAACAACTTCTATGTACAAATACTGACCCACATCCCTCATACTACAGAGCAGATCCAGTTAAACCCTGCTGTGCACTGGCAGTTCGCGAACTGGTTTAGAAACTTGGTCTCCGGGATTTCCTTCTGAACTCCAAAAGTGCACGTGAACCTAATCACAAACAAGAGCTCCAACTTTTTAGCCTGGAATTGAAGTAGAGGGTCGGAGCCCAACGGCAGCTTGTTGCCAGGCTCCCATCCAGTTTCTTGTAATCCTCTCTCAGTTGATTATTAAAACCACTTCTTTTATTTTACAGACGAAAAGAAAGAAATTTACAAAAAACTGGTTGGAAGCCTAGCTACAAGCTGAGCTCCTACCCCTCTCTGAATAGCCACCCTTAGTCTGTGGAAAAGAAAATTCCCTATTATAACATTTTCATCGTGACTACGAACAAAACTCTTTACCCTCTACAAGAACTCAATTGTCTCATCACCTAACTCACTCAAGGTGGTGAAGGCTAAAGTACCAACGCTATAACCATGTGTTGTACATTTTTCCAAAGCTATAATTTGATTATTAATAAAATTATTATTATTAAATTTGAAAAAAATTAAATTTAAAAAAAAAAAATTTATCAATGAGGAGGGATCCACTCACACTTTTATCCTCACATTATCTCACACTTTCGGCTCTATTTTTCGATAAAACCCAAATTATATTGAATTTGAAGTTGATATTTTATACATGTGCTCCTCTTATAAACTCTACCTCCATGCTAAAAATGAGCGCATTTTAAAATATCTAACCTTTTTTTTTACTAAAAAAAGGGTCGTTTTATTAAGAATCATAGTTACCACAGAGAAAGTGGTAAAACCATGAAAAAAAATCTAGCTCAATTGAATTGAGAGCTAGTTACAGAATTACATTACACCCATAACAACATGCTAGTGATTGATTACAGTGTTTAAAGTGTAGCCCTTAAAGATGCCAGTGTGCAAGCACCAGTTAAAGACGATGATCTTCACACGATCAATGATCTCCTTAGTCTCTCTGTATTTGTCATTAAACATTCTGTTATTTCTTTCCATCCACAAAGTCCACTATATAACAAAGGGTAGGACATCCCATATCCTCCACTTCAAGCTTAAATGTCTTCCTTTCTTCCGATTCCACTCCCACAAAGACCTCCTCACATCTTCCTAACACCCACTGCAACATGTACCCATCAAAAAAGTGATGCCACACTTCCCTGGAAATCTGACATTCTATAAAGATATGTTGATTTGTCTCAGCTGCCTTCTTACAAAGCAGGCAAGTATCCACAATTATCATATTCCTATAAGTGTTTATTGTTGGTGCTGCATTATAACACAAACACCACACAAAAAAGATAACTTTCTGTGGTATTTTTGGATTCCACAGACACTAATGAGAGCAAACCATCATCTTCAAGAGTTTTGTAACAAACTGCCACATTAAATCTATCCCCCAACTGCCGTGACATCTGATGACCACCACCATCTTCATTCAAAACTGGAAGCAAAGGAAACAATTGAGCTGCCTGATCCACTTTAGTCTCAGTAAGATTTCTGGAGAAATTTAAGTTCCACCCACCACCTTGAACTGCACATTCTTGAGTGGTATCATTTTTCATTCAAGAAAGCTTGTACAACTCTGGAAACAGAACTTGCAAAGAGTTTCCATTCACCCAATTATCTTTCCATATCAAACATCTATCACCAGTACCAATTTGAAATGCAGTATTGTTCTCCACAATAGACCCGCACTCCAAAATTCCAGTCCATAGGCTCTTACCCACAAATTTGTTGGTTACTGCAGGAAAAAAAACCTTTTATTGCTGTCAAATTTCTGACTTATAACCTGCCTCCATAGAGCTTGTTGCTCTACTGCATACCTCCATATCCATTTATGTGTAGTGCCTTATTCATAAGTCTCAATTTTCTAGATTCCTACACCCCCTTTATCCTTAGGTACACATAAAGCAGACCATCTTACCCAACTCTTTTTCCTATTTGTTGCTGAAGAACCTCAAAGACACCTCATGATTTTGTCCATTTGCTTTTCTACTGAGGAAAGCATTTGAAAAGGAGAAAGATAGTATATCGGAAGACTTGAGAGTACACACTGAATCAACATAATCCTACCCCCTTTTGATAAATATTTCCTCTGCCAAGTACCTTATTTCTTCTGAAATCTCTGAAGAATAACTTCCCAAACTCCTACAGCTTTATATTTGCTACCTAAAGGAATCCCCAAGTACTTCAAAGGGAAAGAAGCTTGCATGCAGCCAAAATATTCTGCATATTCAGCTGCATAAACTGCTCCACCAACAGGTACTAAAGCACTCTTATTGTAGTTCACTCTCAACCCATAAATGAGTTCAAAGCCTAACAACACATTCTTCAAATTATTGACTTGCAGAATATCATCACTAACAAAAATAATTAGATCATCTGCAAATTTCAGATGGTTTATGGCTAAAGCATCCGGAGCTAGTCTAAAACCATGAAAAAGGTTAACTGAAGCAGCCTTTTTAAGCATGAGTGACAACACTTCAGCAACCATGATAAAAAGAAAAGGTGAGATGGGGTTACCCTGTTTAACTCCCTTACTACTACTGATCAAATCTTGTTGAAGACATACACCACCTGATCCATCCTCTTCACACATTTCCAAACACAAATCTAACCATGGTGTAGTCTAAGCAACTCCAACTAATGCTATCAAATGTTTTTTCCAAATCAACATTCACAACAAGTGTATGGGTATAAAATCTGCATAGGTGCATCATGTTCTATAGCCCTCAGATCTCATACTCATACACACGATAACTTAAACATTATGCAAGGTGCGACGACCTCAAGAACAATACCGAATACATGTATAAAGACATCAATCAAAGAACTAAACGTATCAAGATTATATTTCGGTTTTGCTACTACATGGATATGATCCTAAGGAGCTAGAGGAGATACAGACCTAATCCCTCTCTCGCCACTTAGGTTACACCCAAAAATTCCAACCCTTACAATGTTTTCCAAGCTCGCCTTATATAGGCCGAGCTTGGGTGGTTTACAACTAATAAGACAAGGGACTCAATCGTGGTGGTGTCAGTCCTGTCGAGTAAGGCGGTTCCTTCGGTGGTACTCCGAAGATGGTTATGGGGCTTCGGTCCTTTATGACAGGGTCCGAATTCCTTTCTTTTGATTCTCTACTCGGCATCCTCAGTCTCACCTTTCTTTGGTGTGGTCTTGCCTCTTGGATCTCTGACACATGTCCCGAGGGATTTTACCCTCCACATACCTATAGAGGAAGATGTTAGGACATTGTCCGGTCAAACCCACTAGCGTTGGTATGTCAAGCTAGTTGTCAGTTTTAGGTGTCAAAACTCAATTCTTGATTTAGCCTACTAGAGTTTAGATTTCGGAATTGGGATATAGACAAAGTAGTAGAGACCTTGAAGACGAAGACTGTGAAGACAAAGAAGACATCAATTATTCTTCATCGACAAAAGGTTAGTAGGAGTTATGACTTTATGGAAATTCTTCTATTCTACTTTCTCTATTCTTTCGAAATATAGTCGACTACTTTAGTAGTGATAATAGCGATTGAGATCGTATTCTTGTCTAACGTGGCCTTGTGTCATAACCAGTGTTTGCTCCCACAAATACTGTGAGTACAAGAATGAATGAGATAGATTCGGTGCCATGTGTCCATTACAATGGTTTGCTTGCAAATCGTTAGTTGGATATGGATGAATCTAAAGGAGTACTCTGGAGCAAAGAGTCCATGGATTACAACTGAGGACGTACACACGTCTAAGTTCTGGCTAAGCCCAGTACTTCCAGCGGAACCCAAAATTGACGAAATCTGACAGGCGGACGGTTCACGAACCAGTTCGCAAACCAGAAACTCGGATTTCTTCTGAGTTCCAAAGTGACTGAACATTTCGCGAACCTGTACGCGAATCCAATGTTGGTTACTTTGCTGGTTTCGGATTTAGTGGATATTCATTCAGAATTTCACTTTGGTCAAACTCTAAACTCCTTTATCTCTTAGATGGACTTGTATATCACATAATATATTTTGTGTTCCATCTAACGATCCTCAATGAGTCAATAAGATAAGATTATCTCTGGTCAGTTGGATTTTATCTTGAAGTGTTTTTGAGCTAACAAAACACTTGGCAGATAATGAT